>WSYH01000315.1:0-115648 GCA_036426205.1 Ascaphus truei
ATTCTGAAGAATACAAGCATACTTCACCATATTTTGCTTCTTTTTTATTATTTCAGATTCATCTTCATTGGTTTCGTCCATATGCTATTAATTCTTCCCTGATACTTTGCAACAGTTTTCACTTATCAAGATTTGCGCCTGTGTTTGTTCTCCCCTGTCTATATTTCCATTACTATTGTGTATAGTATTAACACATTGGCAGCATTTAATGGTACATTGTCTGATTATAGTGTTTTAATTGCGCACTTAGTTATTCTATAATATATATATATATATATATTTATAAAATGGATAATATAAATGTCTGAAACACATCATAAAATTATAGTATGGTTTCTCGTGATTAAAGTGATATGTTTGTATGATATAATATGGTATATACTGTCAACATGATTGTATTAAGTATGGGTGTACAATAATACTTATCCATTCATATCTCTACATCCAGCAGAATCTCCTGATCACCCTGGACAGTGTACTCGAGTTGCGGCCGAAATCTCGGTTGAGTGACGTCAGCGGGCCAGTCTCGCGAGATCGGAGGAAGAACCAGGAAGCCCAGGAGAATAGCTGCAGCCGGAGGAGAACCACCACGGAGGATTTCGGCGTTCCACGTGGAGGACAGACACATTGTAACTCCAGGCAGCAGGACGGAGAGGATTATTATATCCTACATGCTTGTTAACATCTGCTATTTTGTAAGTAGCGATCTACTTTTGCGCATATACTTTTACTAAAACGTACTTCACTATATTTTGTTCTCTCTTCATTTCATTTCAGAGCAACCTGCAATTCCCATATATCCTCAGTCCATTTATGCTCAATTTTATTGTTTAGTTTGCAGTTTTGCGCCGATTTTCTTCCCTTCCCCCATATATATATATATATATATATATATATATATATATAAATATAGGAAAAGAAGAGGAGAGAGCGCACGCCCATGGCGTAAAATTGTATATTTAATGAGGGGAAGGGGAGGAGGGGGGATAAAAATGCACTTACAAAAGTACAGTTAAAATAAGCATTGCGTGATTATAATCACCACCATCCGGTTACTACTGCATATTCTTGGGGCAATCCCGGTCTCAAAGCAGAATGGATCGATGTCCCAGCAGGTATCCAGGGCCAGTGGATGTGTGATACTGTATAAGAGTCCTGGAAAGTGGCTCCGTGTTCTCAAGCCTCTGTAGCACTAGCGCATGGATCGGTCTACTCCAGCGCTTAGTAATGACGTAATGTCAATGCGTCCAACGTGATGATGCTCCCTGACGCGTTTCGTCACTCACGGGTAACTTTTTCAAAGGGAGCCACTTTCTAGGACTCTTCCAGGACTGGTTTTTCACTTTTTTCTTTGCTTTTCTATGTTGTCATTTATATTCACAATATTATTTGTCAGTGTGTAGTCATCCTTTATATTGTTTATAGGTTTAGGATTATTTGTGCTATAATATTATTTATGGGAATCACATTTATTATTATTTAACACTGTTTAGTTATATTATCATTGATATAATATTAGCACGGATTATTGATTATTTTATTATTATTTTATTATTCTATTCAGAGGCGCTGCTTTCTTTTTCTGTTTGTCATATATATATATGACATATTATCAATTTTATAAATATATATATATATATATATATATATATATATTTATAAAATTGATAATATAAATGTCTGAAACACATCATAAAATTAGAGTATGGTTTTTCTTGTTTAAAGTGATATGCTTGTATGATATAATATGGTATATACTGTCAACATGACTGTATTAAGTATGGGTGTACAATAATACTTATCCATAAATATCTCTACCATAATAATTAATAAATAACTTTTAATAATGTTCTCAGAAAATAAAAGAAGTAAGGCTACTATAAATAACGCAAAAAACTTTAATAATGTAAAAAAAAAAAATACACATCCATATTATAGGAAAAAGGTAAAATGTATTAAACACCAATATAAAACAGATACTGTACTACTCACATGTAAGAAAACATCCTCACATGGAAACACTCCTCACTTCTGCGTTCTGCGTCCGCCATCGGAAAGGGAACCCCTGACGAAGCCCCTGTGAGCAAAACGTGAAGGGTTAAACTTTGTGGTAGCACCTGCACAGAGCGCAGTGTTGTCGGCTGCTATGCTTTCCTATCCTTTCCGATGGCGGATGCCGAATGCGGAAGTGAGGAGTGAAGCAAGGTACAAGCTTCATTGAGACGGAGAAGACAACGACTCGCGAGACTGTCCAACATCCAGGATCTGGTGCGGGACACCAGTAAAGGGAGGACAGGTGAGCTGCTTCATTCAAGACGCCAAAGGAACCGTTTTTCAAGATTGAGGTTCCTTTTACCAACGCTCTGCTGTATGCTTTCTCACATGTAAGTGAGCAGTTTCTTTTTTATATTGGTGTTTAATACATTTTACTTACAGTATACAGTGTTGTGCTTGTCTGTTCTTTTTTCCTCTACGTTTTTAAGGGTCCCCCGCAAGGGGGAGATTGGGACATTGGACTTTGATACCTAAGTACTTATAAACTGTGCACACCAGGTATATTGCTAAATTTTCCAATTGTACTAGTTTAGTGAGCACAGGTCAATTGTATGACAACCATATTATAGCAATAAATGTCTTCGCTTTGGGTAACATGTCTTCAACGCATGCGTTAATTAACGTGAGTTAAAGTTTTGCCATGGAAATATGCATTGTATTGGTTAACTGCTCCATGAAAATCCCTGTTACAAGCGCTGGAACTTTTATTAGTTTGAGGATTCCCATTAAACGGAAGAAAAATAACGTCCGTTACCTAATTTGCAAACGATCGTTATTAGCGTAAAAGTAACGGCCTTCTGTGGATCTAACCCTAAAAGAGAATATAAACTGGGCATTAAGCTCCTCCTCACAGTGTGCACTGTGAATCCTGTAACTACAAGTGAAGTATGAAGAACACATTGCACCTTAAAGCTCAGTGAACTATCTGCACACATATTTGTAGCAGACGTTAATGAATGACGGTCTGCAACACTGATGTAACTTAAAGAACTGCTGTAACACGAGCAATATTTGGACAATTACACCACAGAAATAGCTCTACCTAAAATGTGTAAAGGTACTCTCTTGACCCTCTGGTATTCTTTATTTGCCAATGGAATAGAAGTTACATATTTGTTTCATTTTATTGAGTATAAATTACTCTAAAATCCTATATTTAGTAAAGTTTTCTTGATTCTAAATATTTTATTCTTCACCAATTTACAGATGTAGCCAGACTTCCTGTTCTCTGTCTCGGGTAAGCAGCGTCCCAAGCGCGAGAAGTCATGGTTTGTCTAAGGTGACCATATGTACCGGTTTCACCGGGACAATACCAGTATTAGAGCGCTTGTCCCGGTGTCCGGAAAAAGACTGCGTAAACATTTAATTTGTACCAGTTTTGAAATTGCTGCTCCAAACCTCGGAGCAGCAATTTCAAACCAGTACATGTGAGATGTTTTAGTTCCAGGCTGCAGCCCGTCTTTCACCTCCGCTGTCTGTGTTGGACATTGGGCTCGCGATCCACATTTGCGTGCCGAACTGGAGGCCCCGCCCCCCCAGGTAGCCACACAATGATAAACTGCAAATAAAATTATCAAATTTAATAATTACCTTTTATCATAGAAGTGGTACAAATACATGGTACCTTAAAATAGAATAGATCTAAAGAATGACCAACAAATACAGACACACTGAAGTCTAAAGCTAAAAAGTTAGCCCCTGAAGGCATGTTCATTTAATTGCTGATCTAAATTACTTTAGCAGGATGTGGCAAATATCTTGAGGCACTAATCAGAATAAGTTAATTGCTGTGAACCACCTTATTCAGTGCTAATTAATGGTAAATACTCCAGATAGATACAGTGAATAAATGGTGGTATTATTAGCCAGAAATGCTATAGAAATATCATCCAATTTTATTAACCTTTATTAACCATTTGCAAGTTTACTATATTTGACACTATACACTTTATAAGTTTTGATAATACAAATATCATGTACCTAAACTAATTTAAAAACACATTCTAGTGGGTTTTTGTTCTTTTGAGATATTAACACATCAAAGTACTTATGTTTACACCATGGATAGTATTACATAGGCATCTATTACAATCCTACGGTTGCGTCTCCAGTTGCCAAGGCAATGGGATACTAGAAAGGGTCCATCCAAGATGCTAAGCGCCCACCCTGGGAGAAGCTCGCCTTAACGAAACGTACGTCAGGTCTGTGACGTCAAAGTTTACGGCGGTTTCCCCTGTTTGGCAGTACCCTCTGTGAACTCCAAGGCACTCCAGGCAAAGCATCTTGTCAGTTAGTTCCGAGCGTGTTCGAGCTCACATGCACTGACTGGGTGTGTTTTAGTTAGATTAGAGCCCACTGATTGCAGGGCCTTTTTTGGTCTTTATCCGTAGGGGCATCAGCTGATTTGACCCCATTCTTACGGAGTCTCTCTGACCACAAATGCGGACATATTTACTTAGAGACCTACCTGGTAACTAACCCTGCTTCAACCAGTAAGGGTCCCCTCATGCAGGCACAATTACCTTGCAGGGTATGATATACATCCTCATAAGACTACCATTCAGCTGTATCTTACAGTTTCATAGACAACGGCAATCAGATGAGGCTCCCGGAGTCTGGCTGGCCACGGGACTAAACAGTGTGAGTTCTCACTGCCAGACACTGAGTCTATACTGGCAATCAGCTGATGTCCCCAGTGATCGGTTATCTACAATATTTGGCAGTATGGTTTTTCACTATGTAACGGTGATTCCCCCACCCAATCTCACATCGGGTCTCCTAGGGGAACTAGATCTCTGGTTACATGGGTCTGGTTGGTGCAAACATGCTGGTATAGTGATAAAGTGAAAAATAGGCGCAAACAGGTGTAGCCCTCAGCCCCCCCCCCCCCCCGGTCGCAGATCGGACCCACTAGGGTGTACTAAGGTCTGGCTACATGCCTGAGAGTGGTGCATACCTGCTGGCAACAGGAGGGCCTGAGTCTCCCGCAATGGTGTGGGGGAGGACAGGACCAGGTTTCTGGGGTTCATACCTTCATCCTTTCTCAGTGGTGCAATGCCTCCATCTCTGTGAAGCCCTAGGAATATGGGGTGGAACCCTTCCAGAGAACTTCCCACACAGGGATGAGAGATTCCAGTCTTAGTCAGTTGTTATAAAATCAGCAGCAGCTCTCTTTATTCACAGCACACAGCACACAGCACACAGCAGCAACAACAGCAACACGCTCTCAATCAGGTACAGGGTCTTCTCTCCCTCCAGACTGCACACCCTCAGGATGGTCTCGGGGTACTCTCTGTGTCCCTGCCACCACCCCAAGCCATGGGTGCTCAGGGTGGGGCTAGCTCTTCCCTCACCCCCTAGGCAGGGTGAGAGGCACTGGTCCAACTATAGCTAACTAGGCCCTACTCCTCAGGCACCTAGCTAGCTCACACACTGTGTTACTGCTCAGGACTGAACCCAGGACAGAACTACTTGTCACTGACAGGAACAGGCAACTCTAACTTGAGACAGCCCTGCCCCTTCATGATGTCAGCAGACCCCTCCCCTATGTCTCTTGCCTTAGACACAGAGTCAGGTGGCCTACCTTCATCACTCAGAGCAGGGCTTAACATGAGGGAAACCCATGATAACTACTGGCAGCCTGTCCTTAGCAGGGCTTATACCAGTAGGAGGATAGACATATAGCCCTATTTCTTACCAATTTATGTCACTCCTGACGAAGACGACGTGATTACGTAGCGAAACGCGTTGAGTGGGAGTCTTTCTTGCGGAGCAGTCTGAAGAGGGATCACGGAAGGTCCAGCCCCCACCAATAGACGAAACCGGATCTGACGTCAGACACCGAGCCATGCGGTGATGCAGTAGAGCAGAGGCAGAGACAGAGGAGCACGGAGAGTCACGGGATGGTGAGCCGGCTGGCTGATGATATTCTCTTATACAATTATTAAGTGTGACATGCCCGATTTTATTCTTTACATTGTGAGTGCATTTTTTACCTAGATAAAATATTTCTTATACCGTGGTTGATCTGCGCTATGCAAGTTTGTTCTCTCTGTTTTACCTGGGATTCACCCTCCTGAGTACCTGAACCACCCTGATGATTGCCACACTAACATCTACCACTGACTGATTGTCCACACTGCTGTTTTGACTCTTACATCTTGTAAGTAGCCATCCTACAGGAGCCAAGATTTTGGAAACTCATTTTCCTTATTTCCATTTCCACTGCACTTAGATCTGTTTTTTGTGTTTCCTCCCTATGCTCCCCCTGGATTTTGTGTCTACTATTGCATACATGCTGGTAACAGGGGGCCCTGAGTCTCCCGCGATGACATGGGGGATAACAGAACAGGCTTCTGGGGCTGTGTCCAAATTCTTCTTACTGGTGCAGCGCCTCCATCGTGTGCAGCACCCAGTTGTGTGGGTGGAGTATCTGCAAAAGAGTTATGCCCCCCCTCCTCGCAATATACTCCACTCTCAGGCAGGAGGTCTAGATAAAAGCAGATGTTTCTTTATTTTCCTTCCTTATTCAGCAGCACAGTCTTTGTTACAGCACACAGCACTCAAAGGTTGTCACCTTCAGGATGTTCCTAGACACACTCCTAGTCCGGTCCCTAGGAGCTGTCCTTGCTCTTCCCTTACTCCTTTGGGGAGTAAGAGGAATATCTCTCACCTCTCCCCAGAGGGAGGGTCTTAAGCGTATCAGAGCCCTGGCAGCTTGCTGGAACCAACTGTTATCTGGAGAGGAACTCTCTAAAACAGGAAGTGGCAATTCCTTTAGTACAGATCCAGTAGCCCCACCCCTGTGCCCTTGACTGACACAAGTCATGAGCACTACCTTCTCTGACCAACTGAATTACAGTGGGTGGGGCAAACCCATATTTACTCCTGGCAAACCTGCCCTTACCGGGGATTATTGCACAGGAGGAGGACAGAATAATAGCCCAAACCTGCCAGGGCTATAACTATTAGACACTTTGTATCTATTTGCGTGTCTTACTAGTCTATTGATCAGGCTATTCACCGCTCTGATCTACGGGGATGTGTGTGTGAGCGGGACCGCCGACAGGAGGGTAGAGTCAGGACAAATGTCACGGGCCCCGTGTCTGCAGGAGTCTGGGCCGGCGTTGAACTTATTTGTCCAGCTGACAGTCCTCTCATTGCTGCCGGGCCTAGCTCTCCCCAGCTGCGGGTCTCCCTCCCTGACACAGTCCCACGCCAGGCCTCTGATGTAAGCGCACCGGAAGCAAGCTGCATCCAGTGCACACTAGCATGAAACTGAGGCCTGGCGCACCCGCAGCTGGGGAGAGCTGGTCTGGCAGCAACGAGAGGACTGGCAGCCAGGCAAAGAATTTGGGGGAGGCCAGCAGCTGTTGAGGGAGAGCTGAGGTAGCCTGAGACCAACCCCAAGGTAAGTCTGTATTTTGTATGTATTTGTGGTTTTTTTTTTTATGTATTTGTTTCTTCTTATTTGTATGTATTTGGGGAATGGGGGGTTATGTATTTGTTTGGGGGGTGGGGAGGGGGTTTATATGTATGTTGAGGGTGCTTTTTTTAAATGCATTTGGCAGTTGGGGGGGGTTATATGTGTGTTGGGGGTTGTATGTATTTCAAGGGTATTTTGTATGTATTTGTGTGGTGGGTTGTGTATGTATTTTGGGGTGGGGAGGTTTGTGTATGTAATTGGGGGCTGGTTTTTTTCTATATGTATTTGAGAGGTGGGTAGGGGGTTGTGTGTGTATTTGGGGGTCGGAGTAGTGTATGTATTTGGTGCATTTTGTGTATGTATTTGGTGGGTTGTGTATGTATTTGGGAGGTGGGGACTTGTATGTATTTTTGTGGGGGGGTTGTATGTATTTGGGGGTTTTGTGTGGATTTGGGGGGTGGAGGGGTTGTATGTATTTGGTGGGGTATTTTTTTAAATATATTTGGGGGGAGAGGGGTTGTGTATGTATTTGGGGGGGTGGGGTTTGTGTATGTATTTGGGGGATGGGGCTTGCATATGTATTTGGGGGGATGATTTTTTTGTGTATGGATTTGGAGTGTTTTTTGCATGTGTATCTGGGGGGTGGGGAGGAATTGCGTATGTATTTGGGGGTGGGGTGTTGCGTATGTACTTGTTGGTGTGGGAGTGTTTTGTGTATGTATTTGTGGAGTGGGTCTTTTTTTGTATGTGTAGCCAGGTCTCCCCAGCCTGTCAGCACCCCCCTCACCTAGCTGCCGATCGCGGGTGCCGCCGAGTCCAATGACGGCTCCGCCCGGTGATCGCAGAAGTGAGGGCGGTCAGGTCCCGGTTCGGGGGTTGCCGGGGACGCGTGCGGCCGGTTGCCAAGGCCGCACACGCGTCACAGGGATCCCGGCGCTCCCGGAGCCGGGCGGTGAGGGCGCCGCCATTAGATAGGGACTCGCGCATGCGCAGTGATCGCGCATGCGTAGGTAGGGCCCCAGATTCAGGGAGAAGTCGCGCGAGGGCAGGAATAGGAAGGGAGAGGTTGAGGCAGCCCCCAAAAGCTTGCGCAGGCGCAGGAAAGCCCCTAGAAAGCCCGCGAAGCCCTAGCCTACCAGGGAAGGCTCTAGGTAGGGACTACGAGTCCCAGGAGCCTCTGCGGGCCCCACGTGACACCAGGGAGCCAATAGGGCTTAGGATCTCCAGGCAGGCAGAAAGATACATTTTCGAGGCTCAGCAGCACGCTTGTCAGTTGGAACCAGGGAGCTGTGAGGGAAGGAAGGGTGCGGGGAGCGAGTGCAGCTCCTGCACCCAGATAGGTACCCACCCTCCAGGTAGGTCCCAACTCCCCACCAGATTAGTGGGAAATTGATCAGGGACGGCCCAAGATAGGGACGTGGCCCTTATTGTCAGGGTATATACAATACAGACCGGCGCCGTAATAGTCCAAAAGGAGATGCAAAGTCCAATGGTGACAATGTCTCTATGACTGATAATCTGCAGAAGTATTAGGTTGCTCCAACCTTCCCCAAGATGTTACTCCACATACATGTCAGGGAGAAAGACAAAGAAAACACATCATAGTGCAACACAGCTGATACTATCAATAAGGGTGTACAAAACAAGACAAACAAACAGGACAAACACTACATAAAACAAGTAAGGCTGACTAAATTAAAAAGAGAATTTATTACACATATATAATGAGGCAGATGCGGGATCCGGTGTGTTAAAACTAGGATCCTACTTACAGGACTGCCACAGGTCATATGCAGAGGATAGGGTGTATCTGTTCTGGTTGCTGCTCCGTCGGAACACGTGACCTCCCAGGGATTCTCTCCTTCGGCGACCGGAACTGCGTCACTCTCCGCGACACTGGAGCTTCCGGGGGCTCAAGCCCTCTCTCTCTCCGAAATCACCTCTCTGGGGGCGGATATCAAGCACCAAAAATGTCCTCTGCAAGTTGAGTCTGAGGCCCACGTCCGGCCAAGTCTCTGCCACACTGCACAATAAAATCTGACAAACGGCCCAAGGCGTTTCGTGCGCATGCGCACTTCTTCAGGGGGTACGTCACAAGGGGCATGAATACCTTATATAGTGACAGAATCAATGGTATTGGATAGAGGATACTCCTAGCAGCCTACACAATAGGTCTAGATAGCTGTCAATCAAGCCCCATGAACAAACGGGTTCCCCGTGGTGGAAGCTCAGCCCTCCTGCGAGCCAACAGGTAAAGCACCACACCTGGTAACACTATATGTTTCTCCGCACCCACAGTATAATCTGCGATTGGGGGGGGGAAACCCGTTACATATGTATGTATTTTGTGTGGGGATTGTTTGTGTGGGGTTGGGGGGGAAAGGAATGAGAGTGAGGAGGGGGATTGATGGAGCAGGATTGAGGCCGGGGGGGGGGGGAATTGATGGGGGGGGGGGTGGGAGGGGGGGGGGATAAGAGAGGAGAGGTAGGGGAGGAGTGAGTGGGTAAGAAATACATGAGAAGAGGGGGGGAATAGAGGAGGGGGCTCACGAGGTGTAAAATGGGAGGGCTCACAAGACCGATGACAGTCGTAACTCTAGTCCTGGACACCAGGAAATCTGTCTGCAGCCCTGTGTGTGAGTAACGGTTTCATGGTTAAAATGTATACTGTCTTTAACAAAAACAGAGGTTAAAAAAGCTAATCAGGGTCAATTAACCTGTTCCCTGCTGGGTCCCATTGAGCCACCTTATTGTTCAAATTAATATCTGCCACATCACTATACAGAAACTTAACATTTTTTTTTTTTTTTAACTTATCGTTTTTATTGAGTTTTCTTGTGGGTAACAGCTGTAATACAATGCAGAAACAGTACTGCAACAAGCATTTTCAGTATCTCAAAAGTATCTCAACTGTTAGACATTCATCGTCAAGAATTTAACACGATATAACAAAAATGATAAAAAATCAGGAGTGGGGAAAGGAGGGGGGGGAGGGGTGTAGGACGGTTGGGAGGCCACGAGACCGCTCTGTTTTTTCGCTGTCTCTATACTCTCCTCGGCAATTTGGGACACGACTTCTGTATATCTACCTGTGTGTATGTCTGGTTGTGTTAAGTATCATTCAGTGCCATGTTTACTGCATCATAGGACAACGCATTTTCTGACTATCAAAGTAATATTGAGGTCTGTACCACCCCTGGGATGTCCGTCTGGGCCAGCCATGGCGTCCAGACTTTTAGAAAATTTTCGCCAGTGTCATTAACTAAACTCGTTAATTTTTCCATCTGGCAGACGTACCAAATTCTGTTCCGAATCTTGGGAATTGAAGGAATTTCGCTTTGCTTCCATAATGCTGCGATCTCGTACCACACAGCTGTTGCAAAATGAGCAATAAGCTTGAGATCCGTCTTTGCAATGCCCCTGTGCGCTCTACCTAGTAGGAAGAGCCCTGGGTCGAATGGTATTTTGAGGCCCAATATCCTCTCCAGCCAAACTTTGATTGAGTCCCATACAGTAGCGGTGCTATCCGAGGGCAAGACCACAGCATATGTAAGAGATCTGCGTTATCTCCACATTGCCGAGGGCATAATGGGGAGTAACCTTTGGTAAATTTTGATAATTTGATTGGGGTCAGGTACCACCTCATCAGGACTTTATATGCGTTCTCCTTTAATGTCGTACAAATCGAACTTTTAGCCGCTGCTGTCGCTATTTGGGACCAGATTTTATCCCCGAACGTCTCGCCAAGATCTGCCTCCCATTTTAACATGTATCTTAGTTTATGTCCATAGGGGTGGAACCGACTACTTCTCTGTACAACTGCGATATGAGTCCCTTAGTAGATACTTCTCTGAGACAGAGCTTTTCAAACGTCGTCAGAGGGGGGTGTGGGTTGTTTTTATTATAGAAGGCTCTGATCTGGAGGTATTTAAAAAATTCAGAGTGGGGGAGTTTTTTGTCTGATTTAATTTGTTCAAATGTCATAATTTTGTCGTTATCCTCCAGATCGTTCAGTCGCGAGATGTTGCTAAGTTTCCAATTTACAAAATTTGTACTTTTGCCTGGAGCAAAGTGTGGGTTCCCCCAAAGGGGTGTCATCAGCATGTTTTTAGTTGTAAGGCCACATCTGAACTTGACTGTATCCCATATTGCCAGTGAATTGGTCATTGAGGAAAGCGGCTGGTGTATAGCTTTTAGTCTCGCTGTTTTTGGGGTCCATATTAGTTGGCATAGTTCCAGTGGGGAACAAGCCGTGCTCTCTAATGCTACCCATCTCTTCAAATCAGGGTTTGTTTGCCATCGAGAAATTTGGCATAATTGGGCCGCTCTATAGTATGATACCAAGCAAGGTACTGCCAAGCCACCTTCTGACGGTTCTTTCAATAATGTTTGTTTATTAATTCTCGCCTTTTTGCCCCCCCATATAAATTTGGATAAGGTGGCTTGTAGCTCGTTTATTTCCGTCGGATTGATGGGCACTGGGAGTGTTTGAAATAGATACAATATGCGTGGGAGTAAGTTCATCTTTATGCTGTATATTTTGCCTATCCATGAAATATTGTATTTGGACCAGCGCCTTATATCTTCTCTCAGGGCCCTGATTAATTTGGGGTAGTTAGCTTTATAAATTTCCTTAAAGGTCCGGGTGATATAGACCCCAAGGTATTTGATTGCCTTGCTTTGCCACCGGAAGTTGAAGTTAAGTGAGATAAGTTTTTCCTCCGTCTTTGGAATTGTGACATTCAAGGCCTCTGATTTCGTTTGATTTATTTTGAACCCTGAGATTTTGTTGAATTTGTCCAACAAGCTGAAGAGATTGGGAAGAGAGGTAAGGGGCTTGGACAATACCAAGAGGACATCGTCCTCGTAGAGAGCTATCTTATGGTCTGGGCCTCTATTTCAATCCCTGAGATGTCTGGGTTATCCCGAATTTGGGCCGCCAGTGGTTCCATAGACATAGCGAAGAGCAGTGGTGAGAGGGGGCACCCCTGTCTTGTTCCACTCCTGATCTTGAAGAGGTCTGAAGGGAAGCCTTGGTGAATGACTCTAGCTGATGGGCATGCATAGAGCGCCATTACTGCCATGACTAATTTATAATCGAAACCAAATGCTCCAAGCGTATTTCTCAAGTATGCCCAGTCGATCCTATCGAAGGCCTTTTCTGCATCTAGACTTAACACCATAACTTTTACTTTCTTGGAATTGGCTATCTCTAGCAGATCAATGATTCGTCGAACGTTATCGGCCGCTTGTCTATCTTTAACAAATCCAACTTGATCTGGGTGTATCAGTCTAGGTAGGATCTGACATAATCGATTGGCAATTAATTTGGCATAGATTTTGATATCTGTTAATGAGTGAGATGGGCCTATAACTCTTACAGTCTAAAGGGTCTTTTCCTGGTTTGTGAATGATTGAAATTGACGCCTGGAGCATTTGCTCGGGGAAGGGAACACCTGTCATTACTTCATTAAACATTTTGAGTAGGTAGGGCGCTAATAATTCGTTGAATTTTTTGTAATAGAGGCCAGAGAAGCCGTCTGGCCCCGGGGCTTTTGAGGCTTTCAAATTGTCAATTACTTGGGAAACCTCTTCTAGAGTAAACTCGCTGCCCACACATTCTCTCTCCCCAGCTGTCAGCTTTGTCAGCTTAGAGCTTGTTAGAAAATTCTCACGAGCTCTGTCTGTATGGCGGTTATGCGCTTAACATGTTTTTAAAGAGGTGCATGTCACGGTAACTTATGACAAGATATAACAAACACCAAATATCTGGGTTGAACTGAACGAGGCTTAGATATAATAAAATATATTTATTCCTTAAAAAGGTGAACACAGCAATATAGTACAATTAACAGGCAAGAAGGTAACACTTACTTTGGGTTGGGGAATGGAGAAGTATCAGCTAGCAATTCTCCAGCAATCCGGTGACATTCAAGATGAAATCAGAAGAACAAGAACTGTAGGGTTGACACAGTTTATATACCTTTGTAACCCTATTCTTAACATTGAATACAGCCTACTGGTGAACAATTATCTGTATCCAATCCCTAACGTGTAAACACAGTTTAACCCAGGCCCCCCAGCTAGTTAGCCCATGCATACTGGGACTCTGAGGGTCTTATTTCTGTAGCCCCATAATTAAATCAGGGGTGACGACCAGTCTACCAGATGAAGTATCTGGCAGGATCTTCATTGTTTGTAGGTGTAGATATAACACTTACAAACCACTCCAGTTTGATGCTTCTCCGCCCTCAGGTAAACAGTTAGAGTGGCAGAGTCTTTTGATCAGTACTTGGTTCCTAGACTTTGGGTCGCCCCCCTGACCATTTGCATTCCTTTGTGTGAAGGAATCTGCGTGGGTTTTTATCCCCGCCTTGGAATACAATATTAAAGTTAAAACACAGACATATTAAAATATCCGGTTCCGTTAGGTCCAGCAGGTCCAAACTTTCCAGATCTTAAGGCCGGAACTGGGACATCATATGATCCACGTTTCAGCCTGCTGCGACCTTCAGAACCAGAGATACACAAATACCACATAAACCGATTCATACTTTAACACAAAATTCTCCGCTGTAAAATAAATCACAGTTTGTCACTATACAACTATTAACCCTTGCCCTCCCGCATGGATCCCGGTGTGTGTGTGTGTGTGGTGCAGACACTGACATTATAATGAAACATGAGAACAGGGGAACATACAGTTTCCTGACATGACAAGGTGTAAGCCACATTCCTGGACCGCAGTCCAGTTAACCCCTTGCCTCCCTGGTGGTCAGGGGGTGGCAATATGGGGTGCAACCCCTTTAATACCAGCCCAACCCCCCTCTCCCTCTACAGTGCAGTTATTTCAGGGTGTTTCCTTGACACACCCATTGTTCCTACTATAATCCCTATGCTCACACACATTTTTAATTCCTCCCTATACTCTGGCACCTTTCCCTTCTCCTTCAAACATGCAACAGTCATACCATTACTCAAAAACAGCATGCTTGACCCTACCTGGCTTTCTAACTATCAAACAGAAAAGAATGGAACCGGGTGCTTCTAGTTAACTAATAATATATCAAGTGTTCTAATGGTGTATATACCCCAATGACAGTGAATAAATTCTGAAAATACCTAACATATAATAAAAGTGACTGTAACCTTAACCACAAGTTAATATAATTAGTGCAATAATATATAGTGAAAATAAATGCAGCAGCTCTACACCCTTATAATGGACTGTCCAAATGGTCCCAAAAGTTACGCGTCATCTTCCAGGTTAGGGGAGCGCTGTAGATCTCAGGTTGTATATGTGAAAAGTGAAAGAAAAATACAAATGATAGTGTAGACAATAATAAAAAACGTGAATCCAAACAATACTGTGTTGGTCTCACTCACAGATTTATTCTGGTCTGAAAAGGCATATCAGAGATTCATCTCTCTCTGATGGGAGCCCTCAAAGATGGAAAGCTTTTTGAAGGTGGCCTTTGAATAGTGTGCTGTACTTGATAGTCTCTAGATTGAGTCCTTATATATTCCTCCCAGGGAATGAAAAAAAGAAAGAGAGCGCACAATAGTGTAGTCGAGTAGAATTAGGGTGTATTGTACATTCTAAACACATATAAATGATGCACTCACATTTTGTAAAAAAGAACAATTCATGGGAGAGAACCGCTGGTTTCTGCAGGTATACGCCGATCAAGCTGCTGCCTTGTCTGCTTCCGCGTACGTCACGCCTGGTCACGTCCTGTGATGGCTCAAATGAGGGCGGAAGCTTCCCTGGATGTTCGGCTTCTGCAGGTTGCCAGCACCTTCCCGTATTGATCCTCAGTGGTTTTCCAAACAGCTGATTCTACGCGTTTCACTTTGGCTTCATTAGGAATCATTGTTGGATTCACATTTTTCACTGTATTGTTTGGATTCACATTTTTTATTATTGTCTACACTATCATTTCTAACTATCAGCCTGTCTCCCTCCTGCCTTTTGCCTCTTAACTCCTTGAACGTCGTTTATTTTCTTACTTGCTCCATTTCTCAACACCTATTCTCTCCTAGACACTCTACAATCTGGCTTCCGCACTGCTCACTCCACTGAAACAGTCCTCACTAAAATAACTAATGACCTCCATGCTGCCAAAGACAGAGGTCATTACACTCTGCTCATATTACTTGACCTCTCTGTAGCATTTGAAAACTGTGGACCACCCTCTTCTCCTTCACATTCTCCATACTCTTGATATTCGTAACAAAGATCTATCCTGGATTTCCTCTTACCTCTCCCATCGTACTTTCAGTGTCTCTTCTGCTAACACCTCCTCCTCTATCGGTCTCTCTGTGGGGGTACCCCAGGGCTCTGTCCTGGGACCTCTCCTCTTTACTCTGTATACACTCTTTCTAGGTGACCTAATCACATCTCTTGGATTCAAATATCACCTTTATGCTGATGACACGCACATTTACTTTTCAACCCCTCTGAAATTACACCTGCTGTACAGACCAAAGTTTCTGAATGTCTCTCTGCAAAATCATCCTGGATGGCCCTCCAACAACTTAAACTTAACATGTCAAAAACAGATTGTAGAGGGAGAGGGGGGTTGGCCCGGTATTAAAGGGGTTGCACCCCATATGGCCACCCCCTGACCTCACCAGGGAGGCAAGGGGTTAACTGGACTGCGGTCCAGGAATGTGGTTTACACCTTGTCATGTCAGGAAAATGTATGTTCCCCTGTTCCCATGTTTCATTATAATCCTGTATTTTAATGTTTTAAAGTGCATTTCTGTATCTCCAGCTCTGGAGGTCGCAGAGAGTTGATATTTTGCCAATGTGTGGAGTCACTGTAGGCATTAAAAACTGGCAAATTTCGACCCACTGAGCCCACCAGAATGGAACTTATTAATATGTGTAGATATTAAAGTGTATATGTATGGTATTTTGGATCTGCCCTGAAAATGCAGACTCCATCTGCTATGCTAATAGGTCATGAAGGGCAGCCGGCTGATTGAGCCTAAGCACTGTGATCAAAAGTTAACTGCCTGATTTTTTACCCTAAGTACTAATCAACAGATCAAGTACTAATCAACAGACTCTGCCACTCTAATTGTTACCTGAGGGTGGAGAATCATCAAACTGGAGTGGTTTGTAAGTGTTATGTCAACACCTACAAACAATGCAGATACTTCATTTGATAGACTGGTCGTCGCCCCTGATTTAATTATGGGGCTACCCATAGAGTCCCAGTACACATGGGCTAATTGTTCACCAATAGTCTGTATTCAATGTTAAGAATAGGGTTACACAGGTATATAAACTGTGTCAATCCTACAGTTTTTAGTTGTGCTTCTGATTCCACCTGGAATGTCACCGGATTGCTGGAGAATTGCTAGCTGATACTTCTCCATCCCCAAGTAAGTGTTACCTTCTTGTCTGTTAATTGTACTATATTGCTGTGTTCACCTTTTTTTAAGGAATAAATATATTTTGTTATATCTAAGCCTCGTTCAGTTCAACCCAGATATTTGGTGTTCATTATATCTTGTCATAAGCTACCGTGACACAGATCTCCTCATATTTCATCCCAAGCCTGGCCCCATTGTCTCCTACCACATTACTGTTGGAAGTTCTGTCATACACCCAGTAGCCCAAGCATGTTTCCTGGGTGTCCCACTCAACTTCTTTCTCACATTCTCCTTTCACATTCAAAAAGTATCTAAAACATGTCGCTTTTTCCTCCGCAATATTACAAAGATATTCCCTTTTCTCTGTTGCTCGACTGCTAAAACTGACAGTCCCTCATTCTTTCCTGTCTCTACGGTTACATTACTTTAACCTCCTGCTGTCTGGCCTTCCTGCCTCTCACCTGTCTCCCCTACAATCTATCCTAAACGCTTCTGCCTGAATCCCTTTAATCTTTCCTAAATCTGTCTCAACGTCTCCCCTGCTGAAATCCTTCTCATGGCTTCCTATCAAATCCCGCATGTCACAGTCAATTCTCCTCCTCACTTTCAAAGCTTTACACTCTTCTGCCCCTCCTTACATCTCAGCCCTAATTTCTAGCTATGCACCATCCTGACTCTTACAATCTGCTCAAGGATGTCTTCTCTCTACTCCCTTTGTATCTAATTCCATTTCCCACTTTAATCCTTTTTCACTGACTGCCCCACACGTTCTTCCCATCATTCTGGTACAGGTTGATCTTAGTTTCATCTGTCCAAAGAATGCTGTTCCAGAACTGGGCTGGCTTTTTTAGATATTGTTTGGCAAAGTCTAAGAAAAAAGTGTGGAGAAGGCTTGGAACGGCTCATGATCCGAAGCATACCACATCATCTGTAAAACACGGCAGTGTGATGGCATGCATGGCTTACAATGGCACTGGGTCACTAGTGTTTATTGATGATGTGACAGAAGCAGCCAGGTGAATTCTGAAGTGTATAGGGATATATTGTCTGCTCAGATTCAACCAAATTCTGCGAAGTTGATTGGACGGCGCTTCACTTTACAGACCCAGGAGTTTTTAAGGCAAAAAAGTGGAATATTCTGCTATGGCCGAGTCAATCACCTGATCTCAACTCGATCGAGCATGCATTTCACTTGCTGAAGACAAAACGTAAGGCACAAAGTCCCACGAACAAACAACAACTGAAGATAGCTGCAGTAAAGGCCTGACAAAGCATCCCCCCTCCCCCGGCAGCAGAGATAGGGTGTACAGGGAAATAGAAAACAGTTGGGACACAGTTTCTGTGATTTCTGTGATTTGACCGAGTTTAGACCTGTTCAAAGGGGTATTTAGCTCAGTGGTTCCCTTATTCTTCTCAGGGTTTTGTTGGTAAATCCGTGCCAGCTTGTGAAAAGGAGTTTATAATTGGAAAAAGGGCACCAGGAACTTTTCAACTTGAGTTTATTGAACAAAAGCATTATCCTTGACAATCAGGACAGGTTTTCAGGCAGACAATACACAGAATCCATCTCCGGCATTTAGAGGAAGTCTATCACTGATTCCTACATAAATCTGGGGATAGAACCTAGCTTAAATCTACTCCCAGTCCATACTTAAACTTGGGAATAGAAATAGATCAATCCCACCCCCAGGTCCCTACTTAAACCTGAAGCTGGGTTGCTTCCTGCACAAATGCTTCTGTAACTGGTACCTATCTAGGGCCCTGTACTATGGGATACTGTCCCTGCATAGGAAACAAGAAAGATGGCTTACATACCCCACAGGCTAGCTTAGCCTGGAGACCCCCCTTCGATGGGTCTGGAGTTGGGGTTCAAATTAGAAAAGATCCCTGGTGTTACAGATCCTGGGATGAAAAGAGAAAAACCTGGCGCCAAAAGTTCTATGGAAAGTCCTGTACTCCTCAGGGGATCAGCACACTTGCTCCACAGGCCATGTATAGGAAAAAACACAAACACAGATCATAGTGCAACTCTGCAGGGTTGGCCAAAGGATAAACAAACATTCTAAACCACTTATTGTGCACATGCTTTTGCAAATAATTAGACAGTCAGATAGGTAAAGTGCTATCCATTGGACCATGGTTGCACTTAGTACTAATTGATATCGCTTTAGAGTCACATCATTGATGCTTACATTAACCTTTTCATCTACCCAAAAATGAACCCAACTCAAAATCAATATTAAGGCCGTTTGGGGATAGAGTCTTAAGTTCATAAATCCAAAAAACCTCTCTCTTATTGATATGTTGGATATTATTACCACCTCTCCAATTTGGTATACACAATTCCATAGGTTGACAGATAAGGCCCTACCATGATGAACCAAAAAGTGGTGGGACACACTGTGTGATGTTAAACCCTTTTTAATATTGTAGACGTGTTCATATATGCGTCTTTGGAACGTACGCCCAGTGCGACCCACATATTGCAGGCCACACGGGCACTGCAACATATAAATAACAAACTCTGACTTACATGTAATATGTGACATGATTCTGGTAGACACGCGAAGCATTGCAGCCTATTAAATCCTAATCATTATAATTTAACAGATCAGCCGCCCATCAGCCAGGCATGAACCCAGGCTGGGGGGTGGGTGAATGACAGTGGGTGGGTGGGTGAATGACAGTGGGTGGTTGAATGACAGTGGGTGGGTGGGTGAATGACAGTGGATGGGTGGGTGAATGACAGTTGAATGACAGTGGGTGGGTGGGTGAATGACAGTGGGTGGGTGGGTGAATGACAGTGGGTTGAATGACAGTAGGTGGTTGGGTGGGTGAATGACAGTGGGTGGGTGAATGACAGTGGGTGGGTGGGTGAATGACACTGGGTGGGTGGGTGAATAACACTTCAATGATGGTGGGTGGGTGGGTGAATGATGGTGGGTGAATGACGGTGGGTGGGTGAATGACGGTGGGTGGGTGAATGACGGTGGGTGGGTGGGTGAATGAAAGTGGGTGGGTGAATGACAGTGGGTGGGTGGGTGATTGACAGTGGGTGGGTGGGTGAATGACGGTGGGTGGGTGAATGACAGTGGGTGGGTGAATGATGGTGGGTGGGTGAATGACGGTGGGTGGTGGGTGAATGACGGTGGGTGGTGGGTGAATGACAGTACTGAATGACGGTGGGTGGGTGAATGACGGTGGGTGGGTGAATGATGGTGTGTGGGTGAATGACGGTGGGTGGGTGAATGGGAGACAGTGACTGGGTGGGTGACAGTGACTAGGTGGGTGACAGTGACTGGGTGTGTGGGTGAATGACAGTGACTGGGTGGATGGGTGAATGACAGTGACTGGGTGGGTGAATGACAGTGACTGGGTGGGTGAATGACAGGGACTGGGTGGGTGGGTTTTTGACAGTGACTGGATGGTGGGAGACACTGACTGGGTGGATGGGAGACACTGACTGGGTGGGTGGGAGACACTGACTGGGTGGTTGAGAGATACTGACTGGGTGAGTGGGAGACACTGACTGGGTGGGTTGGAGACAGTGACTGGGTGAGTGGGAGACAGTGACTGGGTGGGTGGGAGACACTGACTGGGTGACAGTGACTGGGTGGGTGACAGTGACTCAGTGGGTGGGTGAATGATGGTGGGTGACAGTGACTAGGTGGGTGACAATGACTGGGTTGCGTGGGTGACAGTGAGACAGTGACTGGGTGGGTGACAGTGACTGGGTGACAGTGACTAGGTGGGTGACAGTGACTTACCTTGACCGGGTGGGTGCAGCTTGCGGCCGGACTATTTCCCCTACTGCCCCCGATATCCCTGCGGCAGCTGCCCGGGAGGTGAGGTGGGCTCGGGGGGGGGGGGCACGGGGGGGGGGCTCGGGGGGAGCACGGGCGTCTGGCCGCGGGGGGAGTGCGGGAAGCTGGCCACAGGGGAAAGCAGGCTGCAGGATTAGCTGGTACTTCCCCCTCTGTTCCACGTTGGGAGTGGGGGGGGGGGGCCGCCGCAGGAGGAGCTGGTACTTCCCCCTCCGTCCCACGTTGGGAGCGGGGGGGAGGGAGTGGCCGCCGCAGGAGGAGCTGTTGGAGCGGGCCTGCGTATGCGCGCCGGGATCAGCGCATGAGCGCCGGGACCTGCGCACCGGGACCGCTGGGGAATCGCCGCTATTTTTCGCCACGCGCTTGCTTCTGCATCGCGCCTGCCCCGCAATAACAAATCCTGAGGAGAGCCGCACGGACGTGCCCCAAGATCCGCAAGTGGCTCGCGCGCCACGGTTTGATGACCCCTGCCCTGTTGCCAGCAGGTATGCACCACACTAAGTCATGTAGCCAGACCCTAGTATAGAGTAGGGGGGTCGATCTGCGATTGCCCCGGGTCCATGGGCAACATATGCATGTGGTATGCAAAGCAGTGTTAGTTTTTCTCTTTGGATGAAGATATATAAATGGCTGTATATATATGTACTATATTTCATTCACGCTCACAGAGGGGTTTTAATATAGACCAAATTTTTTGCAATCAAGATGGAATTCCTGTACTGGAATCTCCTTCAGCAGACTTTCATCCACTCATTAATGAGTTGGAAAGACTGCTTATCATAGAGACCAAACAACTGTGGGAAGTCATAGCACTTAGCAAATATGGTGAATTTAACCGAATACCACGTGGCCTAAGGATATTTAAACCTCCCACGACAGACTCCAAAAATGAAGTATTTATGAGGGACTGGAATAATGCCCTAGATGAATGTTCATTTAAATTAATGCAACTATTGGTATTACAACGAAAGAAGACTCTTTCAGAATTGGATGAGCAAATCATTGCTCTTCAAGTCAAATTGGAACCATTTAAGGACAATAATGAATTACTAGCTCTGGAACCAGTGGTCAAAAAAAGACTTGACAAAATGGAACTAGAGTTAGTGAACAATAAACAAATGAAATTTCTACGTGATAAGGTGGATTATGACACAGGGTATTATAGAAATTGGAAACAAGATACTAAAGATCCAAAGGGAAAACCCAACAAGAAAAATTATCGCTCCAATTTCAATAATAAAAATTAAAAGCTATACCATGATAAAGCTCCGGTTAGCAGCCCAAGTAATCAACCCACCACTTCCAGTGTGCCCAAACCGAATCCCATATTACCTATTCACAACACACAGCAGTTTATTCTGCAACGTAAACCTAATCCCACCATCAATAAGAATACCAACATAACACCCCAGTTGGAACCCATCCCTACCCATAATCAATTTGAGGTTCTTTCTACAGATGAGATTGAAGTAGAGGCAGAAGGAAGTATATATCAACCGCTCCCCTCCCAAAGTAACAAACCAGCTTTCTCTTTTTTTAGAGTGGAGGAAGGAGAGGGAGCATATATTTCCAGAGGTGAAAATCACCAAAGTAATAAAGCCTCCTTTAGATTCACTGCTGCACACAAATGTCCACAAGAAAAGAAAAAACGATTCAGGGGGAGAAGAGGAGGTAGAATTAAGAGATGCAATGTAAAACCTGTTAGTAGAGTAACATGTCAAAATATATTTAATATTAGCAAGCATTCCTTAAATGATATGGAAAAGAGAGTTTTGGGTAAGGGCCTTACATTCGCACCTGTTTGTGGGCCCAACAGCTTCAATCTGTTTATTGATGTGCAGAAATTTGTCAGAAAACTGTCCCTAAAAAAGTATTTCACAAAAGATGCCATCAGTAACCAGATTGAGTCTGCAAGTGTGAGTAATACATATGAATCTACTCTTTTTAAAAAACAATCCACTTTTAATCCCAAATTTGTCCAAGGTCATTTTGTGAATACCTTCGTAGAGATGGTCTCCAGGGATCTGGAACAATTGAGTCGTACCTTCACAATTAAACATGATAATCTCAGTATGGAGGAGAAATTGGCTGTGAAGTCACTGGCCAACAACGAGTTGATTGTTATCAAACCTGCTGACAAGGGTGGGGGTGTGGTAGTTATGGACAATAATTACTATGTCCAAGAATCAAGAAGACTTCTTGGTGACACTGCCACATACCTCCCCCTTGTTAGTGACCCCACGGACATCTATCACTCTGAATTACTTACCCTCTTAGATGCGGGACTTTCCAATCAAGGTATCACGCAGGATGAGTTTGACTTTTTGAACAATTTGCACCCACGTATACCTCTGTTTTACTTTATCCCTAAGATTCATAAAAACCTTACACATCCCCCCGGTCGCCCTATTATTTCTGGAATACAATCACTAACGTCCAATTTATCTCAATTTATTGAGTATTATTTACAGCCACTAGTAGCTAAGCTGGATTCACATTTAAAGGATACCACACAAGTTTTGCAAATCCTGCGTGAGATTGATTGGAAACCTAGTTATGTATGGTAACAGGAGACGTGACATCCCTGTATACAATTATAGACCACCAACAGGGATGTGAGGCCATTCGTAAAGAGTTTGAGGAAGACAACACCCTATCCTCTTCTCTTAAGGCCTTTTTGATGGATGGGATTAGATTTATATTAACCTATAATTATTTTTGTTATAATTGACAGTATTTTTTGCAGATATGTGGTACCGCTATGGGCACGAGGTTTGCACCAAGTTACGCGAATCTCTTTATGGGACAATGGGAGAAGGAGGCCATTTGGAACAACTACCCATTTGGTGCAAGCCTCGTGCTCTGGCGGCGCTACATTGATGACATTATTTTTATTTGGGATGAGGAACTGGATCTATTGATGAATTCTTTTTATACCTTAATGATAACCATAGAAATGTAAAATGAATATGCCAATACGATAAAACAACCATCAACTTTTTGGATTTAAATATTAGTATTGTCGATGATCATATTCATACACAAACATTTTTTAAGCCTGTCCAGGCCAACAATTATGTTATGGCTAGCAGTCACCATAATCCACAATGGATTCGGAATATTCCGAAGGGACAGTTCATCCGTCTCAGGCGCAATTGTTCCAGTTTGGAGTCTTTTGCAGAACAGGCGGATGAATTCAAAAATAAGTTTATAGAACGTAATTATCCGATAGATGTACTAGAGAATACTATCTCTTTAGTTCAAAATATGGACAGGGATAAACTCCTGGAATATAAGGATAAAGAGGGAGCCCAAGTGAGAAATACTATTTCCTTTGTAACACAATATAATGCTATGGCCCCCAAAATAAGGAATATTTTTGCCAAACATTGGCCTATATTGTTACAGAATGCAACTCTATCAAAGTTTTTGACACCACAGCCATCTATTGTTTTTAAAAAAGCTAGTAACTTTAAGAATAAATTGGCACCAAGTTATCCTTTAAGCCAAGAGGAAATAAAAATGACCAACATTCAGGTTAAGAATGGGTTCAGACCATGTAACAAATGCATAGCCTATAAGTATAGTTGTTGTAGTACAGAATTTCATTCTAACGTTACTGCCAAAAGCTATAAAATCATGTCACATATTACATGTAAGTCAGAGTTTGTTATTTATATGTTGCAGTGCCCGTGTGGGTGTGGCCTGCAATATGTGGGTCGCACTGGGCGTACGTTCCCAAGACGCATATATGAACACATCTACAATATTAAAAAGGGTTTAACATCACACAGTGTGTCCCACCACTTTTTGGTTCATCATGGTAAAAATCCAAAGGGCCTTATCTGTCAACCTATTGAATTGTGTACACCAAATTGGAGAGGTGGTAATAATATCCAACACATCAATAGGAGAGAGGCTTTTTGGATTTATGAACTTAAGACTCTATCCCCAAACGGCCTTAATATTGATTTTGAGCTGGGTTCATTTTTGGGTAGATGAAAAGGTTAATGTAAGCATCAATGATGTGACTCCAAAGCGATATCAATTAGTACTAAGTGCAACCATGGTCCAATGGATAGCACTTTACCTATCTGACTCTGTCTAATTATTTGCAAAGGCATGTGCACAATAAGTGGTTTAGAATGTTTGTTTATCCTTTGGCCACATTCTGGTATTTTTGGTATATACATATGAAGTTATGATACTCCAATTGGATATTTAGGATATATGATTATGTGTCTTAATCTGTATGTTTTTATGTATTTTTGTATTTCTATGTATAGTAAGTAGTAAGAGACATAGTGATTTGATACTAATGACATGCAGGCTATTTAGCTGTAATTGGTCAATTAGTTTTTAATTGGTTAGGGTATATATGTATGTCACCTAGTATCAGTTGTTGTAGCCCCTGAGGAAGTAGAGTAACGTCTACGAAACGCGTAGGGCAGGTGACACAGTCACTTTGTGTTGGTACTGGACTCATTTGGGACACTTGGTTCGTTTTTGGAGCCTTTTACAATTGTCAACCCTTGGCATACAGGACGCACATACTGTCCCTTTAAGGGCACGGGCACACTCGCGCGCGGGCGCGCAGAGACAGCCTGTTGAACCGGAGGAGGAAGTGAGGAGAGTGGCCCAACGCGGTGTTGAGCTGTGTGCTCCACGAGCGGGCCTCCGTCACTGTCACTGTTCCTGGTAACCCCTGGAGGGAGAGTGGGCACGAGAGCCGCAGCGCAGCGGGAAAACAACTCTGCTAAGATACCATCAGCGCCAAGAGGACTCTCTGTTACATCGCGAGTTTATGCCTTGCTGCTTGTAAGTAGGGCTCTGATTTTTCCATCTTGGATGACCAGCGGTGTTCTAATTTGTCCTACCATTTTATGGCATAGTTCTTTTTATATAATAAATTAGTGTTTTATATGTCACTAGAAGTCTCTATGTTAAGTGTGTAGTGTAGCATTGTTTTAACCCTGCAGAGTTGCACTATGATCTGTGTTTGTGTTTTTTTCCTATACATGGCCTGTGGAGCAAGTGTGCTGATCCCCTGAGGAGTACAGGACTTTCCATAGAACTTTTGGCGCCAGGTTTTTCTCTTTTCAAGCACTTTCTGCTAGTACTGGCAGTATTACTAGGCAACCTTATATTTATTTTGTTATTTGTCACATTGGTGTTGTAATCTTTAGCGCTTGTCACATTTTTTTCTTTTTTACATTTATGGCGTATAGATACCATATATGCTGCAGTTAGAGGCTGCCCTAATCATGTGTAGTATTGCTTATTTTTAATGATCTCTGTCATTCATTTATCCGTATATAGGTTCGTATCGTTCTGTTATTCGTGTATATATCTATTAGCTTGTTATATGATTTTTAATCTTTTATACATATATACGTTATTATTACCAAGTACATATATTCACTCCCCAGCACAATGATAGACGAAAACACAAAAGGCAGAGTTTTGTAGCAAACCTCTGTGTTAAGTCTCAGGGGTTAAATATGTCCTGTTACCATATACTGTTATCAGTGAAATCAGCTGTGAGGTACTGCGAGATCACGGAAGTAACTTCTTGTTTCGTGTTTAAGGCATATAGACGCGTTGTGTACCAGTACTATACTGTTCGGTGATCTTTAATTCCGTGTATCTCAACAGTGTTTGTGATGTGTGGGAATCGAGTCCCATAGAACAGTATTGCGGCAGTGCGATCAAGCTATGACCCATAGACGGCACGGTGGCACTAAACGCTACAGTATTTACTATTGAAGTGCCTACTATTTGAAAGTTGTATATACTGTAATATATTAAGGACCTCCTGTCCTACACTCCGCTGTACTGCCCTGGCGCATTAGCCAGCGCTGTCTCTTATCCTTGGATAGCTCGATCGCACTGCCGCAATACTGTTCTATGGGACTCGGTTCCCACACATTAATTGATTAATGGAAACCTCTACTGTATGTTACTGTTTTATTTTACCAATGATGTTGCATTTTGCAGTATTCAGTAATTAGACTTTGCATGTGTAATTAATTGGATAAGAAACCCTAAAAAGAAATATTAATAACTAAATAAATAATAAATAAATAAAGTCCTGCATTGTGATTTCTCAAGAATGACTTCACTGTCAATGTTAATTGCAAGTCAGAAAAAAGATAAAAAATGGTACAGTATCTTTGAGCTTTTGAATCTTGGCTGAGAAATGTCTTTGCCATTTTCACACGCATGTACAGGGGTGATAAGTCCTGCATTGTGATTTCTCAAGAATGACTTCACTGCCAAAGTTAATTGCAAGTCAGAAAAAAGAAGAAAAATAAAGGCATATCTTTTTCTTTTTTTATTTATTTCTCGACAAGGGCTTAATAAATGAGTGATTTTAAGAAAACATAAGGTGATGCATTTTGTTTTTAATATTTTATCAATTTTTACATTCATAAAATAACTTTTTTATTTCTTTAGGAGGTTGCATACACTTTTTTTTAAAGGAGGGGGAATACTATTCAAAAGCTTCAAATTGAGTAGGCATGGTCTGATTCTCACTGTTTATGGAAATATCACACACACAGAAACATGTTCTCATAGGAGTTTGAACTTTTATTAAATTTTAAAACAGTTCAAATGATTTTCATTTTACTGTCATCGCAGCTTTAGCCAAAGACAGCTTATCTTCATTGCACCTTTCCTCACCACCTCACCCTCTCAAAGCCAAGGAAAAAAGCATTCTACAGTATAATACTTGAAATCCACACCTCCCATGGGGTTTAGCTGAGTCACCTCACTCGGCGTAAACGAGCCAGGATTTATTTTGTCATTGAGAGAGGGGGGGATTAGGACAAACTATTGACTGTTATTATGCATACAGTACAATAAACTTGCTCTTCCCCACCCTTCCTGTAGTGCTTCATTGCCTGTGAAAGAAAAAAAATTGCTTCAGGATTAGGGAACTGAAGGCCTTGACTGTGTAACACTATTGACATGCACACAAAACGAATAAACTATAACTAACCGTACCTATAAACTAAAATGAATTATTAGAAATAGTAGGTAATACACACATCTAATACAAATAATGCATGTACTGTATATAATATATACGTAGAATGTGGAGAGAGTAAGCGCTGATATAAAATGGTTAACGTTCAAATACAGTATGTAATGGGTGCTCACCACAAACAGGACTATGAGGCTGAGGTGGGGATGTTAGAATACACCAACCTACAACTGCGTAACCGCATCCGGAGTGCAGAGTCGTAGTCATGTAGCCGGGTCAAGGTAGAAGAGATTAGAATGGTAATGATACTCGCTGTTGTCTGGGGTTGGAGAAGTCGGATGGTCGTTGTGCATAGCCGGGGTACAGGAGTACAGAAGGTGGGAGTTCAAATACAAGCCGAAGTCAACGGTCAGAGAAGTCAGTGGTCCAGGTACAAGCAGAGGTCAGGTACAACGAGAGACAGCAGAGAGGATGAACAAAGCAAGGGAAAGGTTGCTTGAGGCAAGAACTTAGTCATAGGAACTAAGGTTATGCTCAGCCAACTTGGTTCAGGAATAGCTGAGCATATAAAGGAGGGGCAGCCAAAGGCAGGGCTGCATCAGGCTGTGAGCAATGAGTGGTTACACCCACTCAGTGCATAGATAGGTAGGAGCAGAGTGTACCGCAGGTGTAGGCTAATAGGAGGTAATAGAGTTTCCCCGTGTGTATCCCTGGTAACGCGGCGCCGGTGCGTGAGTGCAAGGGAGGTTCTCCGTGGCGTCACGGGAGGTGTCACATTGCGGGGCCTAAGCCCGATCTATATGGTGTTTTTATGCTGGGCGCATGGCACCTGTGCGCAACCTCAGTGCGTGGCGCATCACCCATCTCATCACGGGGCGCATCACGGTGGCAGGACTGAAGCCCAATCCTCACGCAGTACCTTTAATATAAGGCTAACATTGAAACAGGTTATTGTCAGTGCCATACTTACCTGTACTACCTTACTCCAGTACCGTACCTTACTACATGCCAGTGGCCTGCCCATTACCCTCTAAAAGTACAGGCAAAACGCTCCTAACATTGTCAATATAGTTGTTGCATTTTTGTACAGTGAGTATGTCATTCCAGAAACTCATTATTCCTTTTCTTAATTCCTCTTTGTTGGACGGCTTAACAACCTTTCTTATATGATCCTTCATCGCATGCCAGACCAATTCTATTGGGTTCAAATCTGGTGATCTGGTATGGCAGGTGAAAAAAATGGCGAATTAGTTGATCAGATAAAAACTGTTTAAAACAATGAGAAACAGTTACTCTACACTGGAACACTTACTCCGGTGGCGTCTTAACCCAGTTGATCCCGCTGGCAAGAATATAGCCACTAGAGGCAGTATGTTTATGGTCATTGTCCTTGAAAAAACGGTGACCACAAGAGGGGAAATTATGCCTAATGTATTGAGCAATATGGGTGACAATTTGCTCTTGAAAAAACACTATATCCATGATTTCTGGAACAAAAAAAGAAAAAACTATGAAAAAGATGAACATTAGGGTACAGAATACGCTACAGTTGTACAGGGCATAAGGCTACTGCATGTGACTTTGTGCATTATTTTACCCTCAAAGATGATTATGCATCCTGGTCCACGTCTAGAGATTGCACCCTACACATGCATCTTCAGTGGGTGCTTGGGCCGCGGCTTCAGAGATAGCCATCCTTTTTTGCGGAATGCGAAAGTGGCAAATCTCTCAAGAACTACTGTTGTCTTGTCAGAAAAGATGACATCCTGAAAAGTCTTGCCACTTTTGATCCATGCCCATACTTGGTCCACTCTTTATCTTGTTGGCCTCGCTTATCATAGGATACGCTCTGTAATGATAAGGAACAATTTTACAGGGACTGTATAGGCAAACAACACTTAACAAAAGTACAGTACTGTACAACACTTTAGATGTACTGTCCTAACAACTGCACCATAATTACAGTACAGTATCATCCCTGTTGTCACTCTGCATACTATTGCAATATACTGTACATTATTACAGTAAGACACTTACTTTACACGTCCATATTGCCATCCCAACTGGCGTCTCATGAACCTGATGCTGGTCATAGATGCTGTGATATTGTGAATAGAATAGTCTTGACTGTTTCTGCACAGCGCTCATCATTCGCCCAAAAATAACTAAACAAAAATATGGATTTTAATATGCAAGATGCTTTTTGAGTCATATAATCAGCAGGAGAAAAAAAACCCATATTTTCGTCTAAAAGTAGTGCAGTCATTTTTAGGCTCGAATCTAATTGCAAAGAAAACAAGTAAACACAAAAATGCATTTGGAAATACAGCAAGCTTACACAAGTACTGTAAAAGAGTAATTACAGAATGAAAACAAAAATACTTACTCTGTTGTGACTGGGGGACTTCACTTTACACTTTTTGCCTTACCATGGGCATGATAGCGGACAGTGCTTTTAGCTAAACCGAGGCCCGAAGTAACTAACCAGTGTTGGATCTGTAAAATTCTGTGTCCTTTCTTCTACATATCCTGTATTCTTGTAACGCCTGTATGCCCGCAGACCTGGCCAGTCCCCAGTACTGAGGTGGGTAGGGTTATAACACGCACCCACAGCAGTGAGGGCGTGCCCGGAGTGTGGTAGTGCGTTGCCGGGCCTGTAAAAAGAAGGTTAAGGTATACTTGGGATTCAGAGTTCGGATAGTGATGTCCGTGTGCCAGAGTTTAGGACAATAGAGAGCAGGATAGTGATGTCCGTAACCCAGAGTCCAGGGATAACAGAAGGCAGCAAAGTCGTATCCGTAAGCAGGGTTCTAGGGCAGGAGAGAGCAGGGTAATCCGGTACAAAGCAGAGTTCAAGCCAGGGAGATCCAGAGGTAAGCAGGAACAAACGCTGAAAGACACAGGAGAGCCAAGCATAGGACTGCACACACAGAGGTTACAAGAAGTTATCCAGAGCAATGAGCTAGAGGACAGACAGGGGTTATAAAGGAGGGAACACCAATGGGAGCGAGAGGAGGAGTAGAGGGTGAAGTGAGAGGCAGCAGGGATAGGTGAGAAGGAGAGAGGGAGGAGACAGGTAAACCAGAGAGGGAGATGGCTTGTACAGCATGGGAGGCAGAGCCAGAGGTCTGGGGAAGATTACAAGAGGAGCATGTGCGCGCGCCCTCTGTAAGGTTGGGATGCGCGCGCACAGGCTGTGTCAGGAGGCACGCGGAGAGCCGCGCCACGGGGGCACCCACCGAGGGAGGAGAGAGAACCAGAGGAGAGACTTCAGGAGGTAAGGGGACCGGACGGGAGACAGAGGGAGGCCGCGAGCAGGGAGTACTGCGGAGGGGATCGGGTATTTGAGAACATGCGTGCGCCCTGCGGGGTACGCGCGCAGACGCTGGGAGAGCATCAGGGGATGCCGCAGAGGGACGGATGTGGGAGGAGGAAGGGAGAAGGGAATGAGGAGGCAAGGAAGGGAGATCAGAGGCAAGGGAAAGCGCCGTGCCGGGGACACATGGAGAGGAAGGAATCCCCTGAACCATCGCAGCTTTAGAAAATAAATCAAACACAGAGGAATGTATATTCAATGTGCATTGAATCAACAGAAGTGATGGTGTATTTAAAATGTAATGGACATCGCTCGACAGGTTTAGTATACAGTACACCCACTTTTAACACCTGCAGCTCATGCCCATGCCCGCCAAACAATTCAAATAGGGACACAGCGCATAAAAGGTGACACAAATTACATAGCCTCCCACAGGCTGATCTCATTTGAACGAACTCTTGTACAGATACTGTATTGTGCCTTTTTCCATCTGCATCCATTCATTGACACCGATTCTACAGATGCTAGAACCTGCTTTTTTCTGCTATGCCGACCACAAGAAAGCGAATGTCATAAGCTGTTTCCAAGCCAAAGCCAAAGATGCATAAAGAAAATGTTCCATAGGCTTCCAAGGCAAAGAAGCCTGGCCCTTTGTATGTGAAGGAGACAATTGACAATATCGACCATGATTAAGTTCATTGGCAGGGCCCCAGAAGTGCCCCTGCAGCCACCGAAGCCGAATTCGACATCCCGAACTTTTTACTGCCATCAACCAGCCTTTCGATGTTCGTCCCGAAGTCCTTTGCTCACCTCCACCAGCACCCAGCCATGCCGTTGTTCATCCCAAAGTCCCCAGCTCATCTCCGCCAGCACCCAGCAACGTCGATGTTTGACCCGAAGTCCCCTGCTCACCTCCTCCAGCACGCAGCCATGCCAATGTCCATCTGGATGACATCAGCACTCCTTACACAAGATCCAGCTCCATCGCTCGCATGTTGGATGTTTTTAGTGGTATCAAAATGACTGACCACTCCATAGAGCAATACAGGGGCAAGATAGATCGTCTTTTGGAGCGCATGGAGAATATGGATAAGTGCATGGGTGTTCGTCTGGATAAGATTGAGAGGAACATCATGGGGCTCTATTCTTTGCTTGGAGTCCCTGCCTCTGTATGTCTGATGCAGGAGCAGGAGGGTGACCTGTTGGCGCCTTATTCACCAATGGAGGAACCGCATAACCCCCCCATGCACCCTCTCAATCCCTTGATTTGACCTTCACACTTCCAGGATACACACATATCCTTCTGTTGGAGCCGATTACAACCCCGGTAAGGTCACGACTGGAGGAAAGCATCCTCCCAGACCATCTAACCCTGCCCGCTGCCAGAAGCACACCAGCTCTAGGACCCAGGATTGTACTGGTCCCAGACATCATGCTGAGAGACCTGGACCGAGCGTCTATGAGAAATACAAGATCAGATATGGTGGTCTACCTCCAGAAATATGCCCAGTTCATCTTTAAACACCACGTCAGTTTTGAGATGTACAGCGAGTGGACCAAAAATGTAAATTATGAAGGCAATAAACACAAATTTAAGGAGAACAATTATGGAAGAAGTGAAGCGCTATTTTAATTTTAACAGTCAACTTGTGAAAACCGTCAGAGACAGCATCAATGCCCTTTTGAGGCATACAAGGGTTCTTCCCTGGAAGTCCTCCGACCTGTTTGACAACAACTAGTTATAATTTTAATAAAAATTAAACTAAAACATATACTAAGCGCTCAACCTATTTGCAAAATAGTGATAAAACTAAATAGTGCAATAATACAAAGGATTAATAACCTCTATAGTGCAATAAACAATATAAAACCCCCAGAACCATATGAATGAAGCAAGGGGATGGCTGCCTAGGGACAAACAACAAGCCTATCCATGTGGGCTAGTGGGGAATAATGAAAAATAAGAGAACAGTCATTGGCGCACTACCAGACCAATAAGACTGGATAGTATAGTCCAAAACCTCTGAAAAACATCCGTACGTCACACTGATGTTATTCTTGGACTCTCTTGGAAGTGGATCAATATCTGAAATCAAATGAGACAGGGAAAACCATTGTGCAGTATCCCTGGCTGTGGAGATCACACAAAAATAGAAGCTAACTACTTACATAAAAGCAGAAAGCATAGACCTTGAAAGGTATCTTTGTCTTGTGCTTCAGTGTATGGGAGCGGACAGAAGTGGTCTCTGATTCCTCTGCACTCCTGCCTTCTCCAATGTTTTTAATCTAAACAAAAAAGAAAGTTGATTGTTTTAAATGATTTAATTGTTTCATACTTATTGTCTATTTTGCATGTCTGGAGCTGGGGAAAGAGAACGCGCAGGAAAAAACCCTCCTTGGTCCAATCCATGCATGCCAAGTCCCTTCCCCCCAAACCCCCAAAACCTAATGTAAACCTCTAGTCCTAATGTAAAGTGTGGTACCCAAAGCCATGCATGCTTTGTCTCCTCACCTCCCCCCCCCCCCAAAAAAACAGAAGATACAATTCTGAATAAATATGGTCTGTACTGGTGTCATGGTCCTTTTAGCCAAGGATACACAGAAACAATTTTCCCACTAGTATGTAACATTGTTGTGGCAATACTAACTTGAAAGTCTGACATTTAGTATACTGTAGCAGCACTAATACACACTGGTTGAATAAGTCCTGTATGAGTAGCAAATTACAATTAATCAGTGACTCTTGGCGTACATGCTGAAAACCTGAGAGAAGATGTAGACATTTTTTAACCATAATGTATGGTGTGATTGATAAAATAGAATATTGTCTCTTTCTTTACAGACCCAGATATCCAAAAAGCACCAGCAATTGCGAAGAAGGAAAAGACAAGATTGTAAATTTTGAAGAGGCGATGTTGCATTGTTCTATTATTATTTTCCCCTTTATTATCCTGTCCAAATAAAAATGTTCATTCTTTAAATATATTTAAATATATAAAAATGTCAGTGACACGCATGCGCAGAAATGTGATGAAACGCATACAGTATGCGTTTCAACAAGTTTCCAATTTGCCATACACGCCAGCGCATAAATATGATGACACACATATGTGTTTCAACAAGGTTCCAATTTGAGATACACTGATTCGCGGAATATATATTTTACATTCGGTAGAATAGGCGACGTTGTATTGTTCTATTATTATTTTTCCCTTTATTAGCCTGTCCAAATAAAAATGTTCATTCTTTAAATATACCTTTTTGTGTATTCATGTTTTTACTGTCTAGACACTTACAGTAGAACTATACCTAATGTTCTAAAGGCATTAAAATATCTAAAAATATAATTGATACTGTATACTGTACAGAATACATTATGTACAAAATACAGTATAAAGCTAGACATTTAAAGTGCTTACTACTATTTAGATACACTAACAGCAGTAGTACTATACTACTGTATAGCAGATACAGGATCTAGTGACTCTGTGAGGAAATGCACTGCATCTTACTGTACAGTAATTTAATTAGGAACATCAGGACACGCATGCGCAGAAATGTGATGACACGGATATGCTTTTCAACAAGGTTCCAATTTGAGAAACACTCATTCGCGGAAAACCTGTTTTTCATTTGGCAGAAGAGGCGATGTTGTATTTTTGGCTTAGAAAGGACTTCTTTCCCATGTATACTGTATGAACTCATAAGGTTAATCTTCAAATTACAATTACACACACTTGAAGTACTGTATGACAATAAAAGACAGGTTGAATTGCAATTAGATTTTTAAGACAACAACTCGCGATCGCCCACTTCAGTTTCTCGACGGTATTGCAGACAATGCTAAAATGCTATTTTCTGCACTCTATCAAAACACTAATAATCTCACGTTTATACGCGAGTATATTTTGAGAAATCATGCACCATGACCCGGTAAGCAAAAGGATACAACGCATGAAATGTTCGAAATATATAATATATATAATGTTTGTTATTTTGTTTCTCAGAGGTAAATCTGAATTTGCAAAGCCAGTATTTAACTATTATATTTATGAAACAGCATAAGAAATTGTAGCATGAATGTTACATGGCTAAGGGATTTAATTATTTGCAGCTCCAGTGTCATGCAGGAAGACTTCAGAAATCAAATGAAGTTACTCCTCGTTAGAGATGGGCAAACTAGTTCAAATCACTTTCCCGGGGGTAAAATCCGGATTGTTTCAACTTCAATCTGTGCGGATTTGTTCAAATAAAATAAAACAAAAAATGTAACTGTCTACAGTGAGCACATGTTTGCTGTCAGCAACCAAATAAATGCATACTGATCTGTGTGGTTGATTTCAATGCTTGTTGTTTGAAGTGTGTAGTAAGATCCAGAAGGAAAGGGGAAGTGCTTTGTATACTAGTGTATATTAGCAGTGGTGGCTGAATTTGGGCAGTGTTCAGTGGGTAAATTTATTTTTAAAGTGTGTGGTAATATTTTTCCTTTCTCCTGCCTGTGGCAGAGTGGGTGTGGTTAGTTAATTAGTTAAAACCTAACACACCTGGTGGGTGACCCTATTTAAACAAAGGCTTCTAACAAATTCTGGGCTTGTGTATACAGATCTGTGTGGTTGATTCCAAGTGCTGGTTGGTTGAAGTGTGCAGTTAGATCCAGGAGCAGTTTGAACAAGGAAGCGGTTAAACAAGGTATAGTATATTGAAGTACAGTTTATTGTTAGTACTTAGAAACTTCATAGTTGCTAGAATGAGCAGGATTGAAAATGCCACTCAATGCACATCTTGCCACATGTATGTGCACTTGGAGCAGCTTTTCCAAGGAGCATACCGCTGTGAGAAGTGTGAGCGGGTGGTCTCTTTAGAGTCAGAGATTGCTGATCTGAAGAGACAACTTGTAATATTGAGGGACATTGGGAACCTTTAAATGGGTTTAGAGCTCACTGAGCAGGCCCTTGCTTCAACTAGTGATGCAGATGGTGGTGCTGTTAGTGAGGAGCAGTTAGGTAGCTTGGTTGCTGTTAGTGAGGAGCAGGTAGGTAGCTGTATAACAGTTAGAAGGGGAAGCAGGTGCAATAGGGAGAGGCAGGACATTTCTGAGCTGACCCATCCCAATAGATTTGTCATATTGAGTGAAGAAATTGGGAGTGTCAGGGCAGAAATGGCAAGGCTGGGGAGACTAATTCCTCTAGCAGCCAGGGGAATAGTTCATCCAGCACAGTGGGGACTCAGGATGCTCAGATACCAAGAAATATTGTGGTGGTAGGGGACTCAATTATTAGGAAGGTAGATAGGGCAATCTGCTGCCATGACTGCATGAACCGAACAGTTTGTTGTCTCCCGGGTGCTCGGCACATTGCGGATCGGGTCGACAAATGTCACTGTGTGATGCTGTCCGTTCCCTGCACTGGGTGTGATGATGATCTCGCCACTCTCTCCCCCCTCAGAGTGAAGGATCCGGAGTAAAGGGGGGAGAGAGTGGTGAGATCATCATCACACCCAGTGCAGGGAACGGACAGCATCACACAGTGACATTTGTGATAACGCAAAAGGTCTAAGGACAGTAGTCTACCAGGCACGGTCATTGAATCCGGCGAGGAGGGTACTTTCCAGTGTCAACCACAGGCTTCAAAGACCTAATTATCCTGAACGCTGAAGAGGCTATCTGAAGAAGTTCTGTACCTGTCCCGTCCCCCCCTGTGATCTCATAGAGACAAGGAGAGTGGCAGCTCTTGGGCAGACACGCTGCAGGACACAGGCACAATTCCATGTCATCTCTGCACTAGTTCACATCCTTTATAACTGGAGATTTTAACCCTCCCCCCCGAATATCTGTCTAAAAAAAAGAGACATCGTGTAACAGGGGACTTATCCCTGTTCAGTAATGTTCCTTTAATCTAGCAGTGTGGTAGTTAATTACTAAACACCACCTGCCTGATTAGATTGTTTACAAAAAGCCTGCCTTTGAGACAGGAAGTGAGTCTCTTTAGCTCTGACTGAGAGCTGACCTTTGGAGACACCACAATGTCTAGAGTTCTGCCAGCCACACAGCAGAGCTGATTGCAAGACACCCAATAAGACTTCTAAACCTGGATGCTGATATTTTTCTGTGCACGCACGGGTGCGGTTCCAGGAGAGCAGAGAAGCTTACTCTACAGCTGATAAACAGATAAGACTTTCATTATTAAGAGACTGCTTATATCTGCTTATTTTTATGCTATGTGTTTGGGATGGGAGAAATGCTTAACTAATGGAGATGTGAACTAATTGCAAGGATTTCACTAGAAATACTCCCAAGTGAATGGAAGCTTTGTTCCCCCCTGTGTGTGGATAATGTCCTGATGAAAAGGACAAGGCACAATAAAGCCTATTATAATTTCACATTATAACGACTCCAATTGTGTACCTCTGTGAACGTCCGTCTGCACATCGCCACAGACCTGCAGGATAAGAGTCTTTTATGTTTGTGTGTTCCGTTTGAGACTCCATTGAAGGTTCCTCTCAGGACTCCTCCTCATCTTTGTTGGACTTTATATTTGGTCAGATTTTATATTTTAGAGGCGCCAGTTTCCCCCCTTTTTCTTTTGTACCTTTGCACTGGTTTGTGTTAACCTTTTACCTAGGCCGTCCTCACTTTAAATGTAAAGCTTATTGTATATAATATTGTCACTTATTTTGTGTCACTCTACACAGTCACCACATCAGCGCTTATTACACTGCTCTTTCCCTTTATCTTCGGGGGTGGTTCTTTGAGAGAGAACCACAGCGGCTCCCATGACGGAGGCGTCAACTTCCAAGGTAAAGGGGAGGGTGGGGACAGGATGTCGCAGATTCGGAGCCGAGACAAAGGCTCTTTTAAGAGACTTAAAGGCCCGGCTGGCCTCCAATGGCCCAGAGGAAGGATCGGCCCCTTTTTTGGTAAGGGCCGTAATGGGTGCTACCAAGGTAGAAAAAACAGCAATAAATTTCCTATAATAATTTGCGAAACCGAGGAAATGCTGAATCGCTTTAAAGAGTTCGGTTGTGGCAATTCGAGTACAGAATTGAGCTTCTCCGGATCCATGGTGAACCCTTGATCCGAGACAATGTATCCCAGGAAGGTAGTTGAGGATTGGTGAAAGACACACTTCTCCATCTTGGCGTAAAGCTTTTTGGCCCATAAACGAGAGAGCACCATCTTGGTATGGAGAATGTGTTCCTCGAGGGTTTTGGAAAAAATGAGGATATCATCCAAGTAGATAATCACAAAAGAATTCAATAGATCCCAAAAAACCTCATTCATAAAGTCTTGGAAGACTGCAGGGGCATTGCACAACCCAAACGGCATCACCAGGTACTCATAGTAACCTCTGCGCGTGTTGAACGCGGTCTTCCACTCGTCTCCACTGCGGATGCGAATCAGGTTATATGCCCCCCGTAGATCAAGTTTAGAAAAATCGTTGCGCCTTGCAGCCTATCAAAGAGCTCCGGGATAAGAGGCAAAGGGTAGCGATTCTTGATGGTAATCTTGTTTAGACCACGGAAATCGATGCACGGGCGAAGCGTCCCATCTTTCTTTTTTGCAAAAAAGAATCCTGCTCCGGCGGGAGAAGTGGATTTCCGGATGAAGCCTTTTTGAAGGTTTTCTGTGATATACTCGGACATGGCCTCCATCTCAGGCAAAGATAATGGATATGACCTGGCTTTGGGAAAAGTAGCACCCGGAATTAAGTCAATCGGGCAGTCGAAAGGGCGATGAGGGGGAAGCTCTTTGGATTTGGTCTTACTGAAGACATCCAGGAACTCCGAATAGATGTCCGATAGGGTGGCGTCTTGCGGGGGAAAGGTTTCCAAGACGGCCAATACCGCAGCGGATGGAGGAGACGATTCCACCTGGGAGGATCTCCATTGAACGGGGAACTTGGCAGTCCAATCGATGATGGGATTGTGTAGTTGCAGCCATGTTAAGCCCAGGATGATTTGGACCGAAGGGGAATGGATGACATCAAAAGAAATGAGTTCTAAATGTCCATAATTCATAGAAAGTTCAATGGGAAGTGTCTCCAAGGAAATGAAAGCTGGCTGCAGGGGCCTCCAATACGACCGGAAAAGCCTTCTCCCGAAGTGGAATGTTGTGCTGAATAGCAAAAGCCTGATTTATGAAATTCCCTCCGGATCCAGAATCGAGGAAGGCCAGAGCGGGGGTTTGAATGCTGGCGTACTTAAGGAGGACAGGCAGTAAGATGCGTTTGGGAAGACTCTGTGCGGGAGAGGGAAAAGAAGAGATGGTACCCAGTGAGATTCCCTCATACCTCACTGGGCATTGGCATTTCCCGGCCTCAAGGGACAACGCAGCAGGATGTGCCCAGGAGATCCACAATTGATGCACAGGCCCTCGTTTCTCCGACGTAGTCGCTCTATAGAAGGAAGTTGATGACTGCCCAGTTGCATGGGTTCCGGAGTGTCCAATGCTGGTAGAACACCTTGATAAAGTGCTGTTGCATGAAACGCGTAGGTGCGTTCATGTTATCCATTTTTATTGTCTACTAGCCTGCAATAAATATGGTTATTTGATATTCTTTTGGAGTTCTCCTGGATATTTTTTCCTTCTGCAAATAGACGTTGGATTCCCCTGGCCGTGCTCTATCGATACCTGCTGTTTTCTGTATTACTTACCTGGATAGACTACACGCCGCCGATACCTGGAGTGTCCCTGGAGTATGCAGGTAAAGGGCCGCTGTGCCTTAATATATTTCCTGTATACACTGGACATTCATTTATACATGTATTCATACTGGTTGGGTGTTCTTTAATGTGTTTCATTGAAGATATATTTTGTGGACACTCCATTTTCATCTGGACATTATGCTGCATATGTTGTTCAAATGGAACTTTGTCTGATTACTGAGCACCACAACTAACTTCATTTTAATAAACTGAGGTCTAATCTACAAGTATATATTGGGATGATGTTTTTGCAGGGAAAAATGTAGAAGATAAATGGGCAGTCTTTAAAACATTGTTAGAAAAGCACACTCATCAGTGCATTCCCTTGGGTAATAAGTATAAAAGAAATTAGTCAAAACCAATGTGGCTAAATAAACAGGTAGGTGAGGAAATGGACAAGAAGAGGAAGGCGTTTAGATTCTTTAAGTCAGAAGAGACGGAGACATCATATCAGAATTATAAGGAATATAACAATATTTGCAAAAGGGCAATCAAATTAGCAAAAAGGATAATGAAAAAACGATTGCAATAGAAAGTAAGACCAACCCTAAAAATTCTTTAAGTACCTTAATACCAAAAAAAATGAGAAAATAAAATATAGGACCCTTTCAGTGTGAGATTGGCAGGCAGATTATTGAAGATAAGGAAAAAGTAGAGTTACAGTTTTAAACAAATTCTTTGCCTCTGTGTACCAGGGAAGAATCAATTTCAATAGTAGTGCCACAGGAGGAAGCCACAACCTCCATATTAATTAACAATTGGTTAACTGAGGAAGAAGTTCATAAGCAGCTTAAAAAATGAAAGTAAAAAAGGCACCTGGCCCCGATGGTATACATCCAAGAGTTCTCAAGGAGTTAAGTTCAGTAATAGCCAAACCATTACATTTAATATTCAAGGACTCAATTTCCACAGACTCAGTACCACAAGATTGGCGTAAAGCAGATGTGGTGCCTATATTTAAAAAGGGAGCTAGATCACAACCGGGAAATTACAGACCTGTAAGCCTGACTTCGATAGTGGGGAAACTACTTGAAGGTTTAATACGGGATAATGTTCAGGAATACCTAATGGAAAACAAAATCATTAGTGATTGTCAGCATGGATTTAGGAAGGATAGATCATGCCAAACTAACCTTATTTGTTTCTTTGAGGAGGTAAGTAGGAATTTAGACCAGGGTAATGCAGTTGATGTGGTCTACTTAGATTTTGCAAAGGCTTTTGATACGGTTCCACACAAGAGGTTGGTGTACAAAATAAAGCAAATTGGACTCAGAAATAATGTATGCACCTGGATTGAAAACTGGTTGAAGGATAGACAACAGAGGGTTGTCATAAATGGAACTTTTTCAGGTTGGGCTAAAGTCATGAGTGGAGTACCTCAGGGATCGGTACTGGGACTGGAGTGAAGGAGAATCCGGCGCTACTGCAAGCGGTAAAAATCCAGGCAACTTCCGGTGTGTAAGAGAACTGGCTTTATTTCATAACACAACCCATAGGAACTCAGGCTACACCACAGCCTCACCCTCAACGCGTTTCACGCTATGGATCAGCGCTTCGTCCAAGAAGGATTCTCCTTCACACCAGTCTACATTTACACTACGGACGCACGCAGGAGAAGCGGAGGACAGAAGAGAACAGGACCCAGATCGGAGAGCATATAGAGGTAAGGGATTTACCTCCCAGCCCCGATTCCGTTTAGTGGTCTGCATTTGCCCTTCACACTCCGCTCTCAATTGGCTTATATTTGATACCAACGGGTACTGAGACTGATTACCTGAGCGCAGGACAGTTCTTCTGTTCCATCGGTACTGGGACCCCTGCTTTATAACTTGATTATTAATGACTTTGAGGTTGGCATCGAGAGCAAAGTCTCCATCTTTTCTGATGATACTAAATTGTGAAAGGTAGTAGAATCAGAGCAGGATGTAATTTCTCTCCAGAAGGACTTGGAGAGACTGGAAACGTGGGCAGGTAAATGGCAGATGAGGTTTAATACAGATAAATGTAAGGCTATGCATTTGGGATGCACGAATAAACCGGCGACTTACAAATTAAATGGGGATAAATTGGGGGAATCCTTGATGGAGAAGGATTTAGGATTGCTTGTAGACAGCAGGCTTAGCAATAGTGCCCAAAGTCATGCAATAGGCAAACAAGATCCTATGTTGCATTAAATGGGCAATGGATGGAAGGGAAGTAAACATAATTTTGCCCCTTTACAAAGCATTAGTAAGACCACACCTTGAATATGGAGTACAATTTTGGGCACCACTCCTTAGAAAAGACATTATGGAACTAGAGAGAGTGCAGAGAAGACCCACCAAATTAATAAAGGATGGACAATCTGTTACGCCGGTGCAGCCCGCAGACCAGACCCGTCCCCTGAGCTGAAGGGGGAAGTGGTAATACACGCACCCGCAGCAAAGGGAGCGTGTCCGGAGTGTAGTATGAAGCGTTGCCAGGCCAGGTGTAGTAAGGTAGACAATACTTGCCGGTACCGGTTGTAGAGATAGAGTGAAGGATGCCTTGCCGAAGTCAGGGAGTGGAGAGTGGAGATAGGTCGTAGTCCAAGCCGTGTTCAAGGGGTTACCAGAGTGTGCGTTGTCCAAGGAGTGCCGAGATCGAGAGCCAGAGGGGGTAGTCGTACGAGCTGCGTCAGAACCTGTGAAAACACTGAGAGAATCCAGAAGTACTTCCATACAGAGCCTATGTCGAGCAAAGACTGAGAGCAGAGAGGAGCTAGATAAAGCAGGAAGGTCCAATTAGGAACGGAGGCGGGACAGGAAGAGCTACAGGGAGACACTGCAGATTGGTGCAGGCATAACAGGCCAGGTGAGTCTTGTTGGTAACCTGAGTATGCCCGTGCAGTGTGCGGGGGCGGAGCCTGAGGTCCAGGGGACGGGAATAAGAGTGTGCAGACTGAGCGTGCTCCGTAACTCGTGTACGCGCGTGAACCGAGCCAGTGGATGGTGCAGGTGTGCGTGCAGGAGGGCGTGGGCGCGCCCGGCGCTGAGCAGAGGAATCGCCGAGGGGAGTGATCCCGCGACGGCGGCAGGGGCGGGGAGCTGTGGAGGCCGGTAAGGCAGGATTGTTTTGTGTGTCCAGAGGCACCCTGCGGGGAGGGAGTGCTCTGTGTGGGGAGCGTGGAGAACGCCGATTCCTGACACAATCTTACTTATGAGGAGAGGCTAGCTATGTTAGATTTATTTACATTAGAAAAGAGGCATCTAAGAGGGGATATGATAACTATATACAAATATATTCAGGGGAAGTACAAGGAGCTATCAAATGAACTATTCATCCCAAGGGCAGTACAAAGGACAGGGGCATCCCTTTATGTTGAAGGAAAGGAGATTTCACCAGCAACAAAGGAAAGGGTTCTTTACAGTAAGGGCAGTTAAACTGTGGAATTCATTACTCATGGAGACAGTGATGGCAGATATAATAGATTTATTCAAAAAAAGGTTTGACATCTTTTTAGAAAGGAAAGATATACAGGGATATACCAAATAAGTATACATGGGAAGGATGTTGATCCAGGGATTAATTCGATTGCCAATACTTGGAGTCGGGAAGGAATTTATTTTTCCCCTTATGAGATATCATTAGATGATATTTCACTGGGGTTTTTTTTTTTTGCCTTCCTCTGGATCAATAAGTAAGTATAGATATAGGATAAAGTATCTGTTGTCTAAATTTAGCATAGGTTGAACTTGATGGACGTATGTCTTTTTTCAACCTCATCTACTATGTAACTATGTAACTATGTAACTATGCACATTCCTACATTGAGCTAGGAAACACATGACTATTAATGAAATAGAGTATGTGTGCTAGACAAAGGAACATGCATCAATCATGCTATATGTTGCCTAGTTAGCAACTGCCCCATCACATTATGTATTGTTTTTTTTTTTTTTTTTTTTTTTTTAAACATCAGGCCTCTGAGTTACATGGGTGTTTTTTTTAATCAAAACTATGCATACATACATTATGTCTCTTGAAAGTATTGCTATGCTATGCAGACTTTTACTGTCTATTTATACATCAACATGAACGTTATATAATTTGGTGGTGGCAGCAAGATGACAATTGTCAGTTCTGATAGGGATGTTAGTGACGGGTGTAGCACTGTCTGCCTGGCACAGCACAGAAGGCACTTAAGGGGTTGGCTTGCTTGGGACACCACTACTACTAGATGTTCAACATTGAAATAGGAATAATATATGATGCCAAAGTTGCTTTTTTTAGCAATAAGATAATGATGTGGATGATGGTATGGTGGTTCATGAATCATTATACAACAGAGTGTAAGATCACGTAAGTAACTTCCAGCAAGCCAAGGAGATAATTAACCCTGCATTGTGTAGTGCCAGCAGCCGGTCAGCCACGGTAATTGCAGCTTTAATAGCGTTTATTAAAACCAGGTAGAAATTAGATGCTCTGACTCATGTCAGAGGTCACTAGGGATTAAGCAAAAGTCCAATAGAAGATCAGCATTTCAAGAGATGAAAATCTTCATATACACTTATGAGAACCTAATAATAATAATAATTTTAATAATAATTTTGATCCAAAAACCCCTAAGTATGTCCTGGGGGCTGCACTTTGATTTATACTTCTCATCCCTGGATCACAGTTTTTATTTTGAATTATTAATTTGTCGCGCGGATTGTCAGCGATATAAAAACATTTTTTCAGAAAAGGTGAATTGCCCTTTTTGAGACTGATCCGCGGAAATCAGCCGACTAGAGGAAACAGCCGATCCGAGGCGGAGCTAGATGCACCAAAAAATTACGCCCATCTCTACTCCTAATAAAATGTCTTTGCAATAGTAAATGCATACCATGTGGCAGACAACACCCCTTCTCGGTTTTCCTTGGGATACTACTAGGGAGTAATAACTGATAGCTACTTCAAGCTTATAAAATAGCTAATATACTTGTTACATACTGTAATAAGCCAAACATTAGTTTCACACAGAAACATTTGGGTAGGGCTGTACCTTTAAACGCAATCAGCAATACAAAACAACCATTAGTTGCATAGTTTCCTTTTAAATTTCTTGGCAAAGTAATGAGCCCACAATATAATGATCCACTAAAGGCATTTATAACTAAAAATAAATCAGTGAGTCCTATTTATGAAGAACATTATGGAGGTATTTTGTGAATGATACTTAAGATTATGTGGCACTTACATGATTTTTTCCCAAACGTATTGCTCATAAAAAAAGAGCATTGAGAATCATAAAATGTTTTAGCTGTAGTATTACGAACTCACAAAATAAGAGCAAATGGTTTTAATTTAATTATACATGGAGAAATTAACTGTTCTGCTTGGTTGTGAGAAAAGAATGAAACCAGGTTATATGAAAACTCAGTAATTGCTTAGAATCCCAATATGCTCAAGGGCCACTATTCATTTTGATGCAGTATAATGTGAATGATTCCATTTAGTTTTTATTCAATATTGGCAATGTATTACGTTTCAGTCTCGCTCATTTGTGTATTTGGGTACAAGTATTTGGTCTTTTACTGTTATGACATAAGGAGTGGCTAAGTGAGTAAAGACACTGACTGGTACTGAATTTGAGCAGGGGAACCTGGTTGAATTCGCAGTGTGAGTTCCTTGGGCAAGTCATTTTATCTCCCTGTGCCTCAGGCACCAAAAAAATAAATAGATTGTAAGCTCCACAGGGCAGGAACCTGTGCCTGCAAGTTGTCTCTGTAAAGCGCTACGTAAAACTAGCAGCGCTATACAAGAACATGCTATTATTATTATAATAAGGAAATGGTGATTAAAAAAACATTGTCACGTACTGTACGCCACACCATGCAACTTGTGTATGTGTATACATCCAACTGACTCATTTACCTCTTGTAGGGCCCTCAAAATTAGCATTATCTCCCCCAAAAACTTCATACTACACCTTAATACACTGCAACCAAGAAGAACAATTTAAGGTCTTACCTTCAGAGTCCTCGGTGCCCTGTTTACGGGAAAAATATATAATAAGCACAAAAACCCAAATATGCAAAATGTGTCCGAAAATGCAGTTCATCTCCTTTAAAATGTACTAGGTTCAATTAGAGTCCAAAGACAATACTTATTACACTTTAGATTTAATATACAAGTGCTACAGTACAGTGCTTAGTTACAGAAAACGAACGTTACAAAGACATACAATATAATAATACAAAAAGTTCCAAAGCTGTACTCTACTGCAGCCTGCATGCCTAAAATGTCCCCTGAAAGTTTGTGAAATAATGCATTACAAGCAACTGGACACGAGTACCCACTCTTTAGATCCATAGGGCCGATAGCGCACATACGTAAAGTTTTTTTGTTTACTGAATACAGAAGCCGGGTACTTGAGGCCTCTACCAGAGGTGAAATTCACTGAGGCTACAGGGCTTGCCGCTATTCCCCTGCTTCATGCCCTGGTAGGCGATCTTGCTAATTAATGATTGGATAAACTATACCCATTAGAGCTTCTGCAAAGATTCAGGCAATTAATTAATTAATTAATCTAATTTAGCTAGCCTCTCCTCATATGCTAAATTGTCCATCCCCTTTATTAATTTGGTGGCTCTTTTCTGTACTCTCTCTAGTTCCATAATGTCTTTTCTAATGAGTGGTGCCCAAAATTGTACTCCATATTCAAGGTGTGGTCTTTCTATTGCTTTGTAAAGGGGCATAATTATGTTTACTTCCCTTCTATCCATTGCCCGATTGATGCAAGATAAGATCTTGTTTGCCTTTGCAGCTACTGCATGACTTTGGGCACTATTGCTAGCCTGCTGTCTACATGCACTCCTACATCCTTCTCCATCAAGGATTCCCCCAATTTATCCCCGTTAATTTGTATGTCGCCTGTTTATTCTTGCTTCTCAAATGTATAACCTTACATTTATCTGTATTAAACCTCATCTGCCATTTACCTGCCCAAGTTTCCAGTCTCTCCAAGTCATTCCGGAGAGAAATTACATCCTTCTCTGATTCTACTACCTTACACAATTTGGTATCATCAGCAAAGATGGAGCCTCTGCTCGATGCCAACCTCAAAGTCATTAATAAATAAGTTAAAAAGCAGGGGTCCCAGTACTGATTCTTGAGGTACTCCACTCACGACCTTAGCCCAACCTGAAAAAGTTCCATTTATGACAACCCCCTGTTGTCTATCCTTCAACCAGTTTTCAATCCAGGTGCATACATTATTTCTGAGTCCAATTTGCTTTATTTTGTACACCAACCTCTTGTGTGGAACCGTATCAAAAGCCTTTGCAAAATCTAAGTAGACCATTTCAACTGCATTACCCTGGTCTAAATACCTACTGTAACCTCCTCAAAGAAACAAATAAGGTTAGTTTGGCATGATCTATCCTTCATAAATCCTTGCTGACTATTGCTAATAATTTTGTTTTCCATGAGGTATTCCTGAATATTATCCCGTATTAAACCTTCAAGAATTTTCCCCACTATTGAAGTCAGGCTTACAGGTCTGTAATTCCCGGTTGTGATCTAGCTCCCTTTTTAAATATAGGCACCACATCTGCTTTACGCCAATCTTGTGGTACTGAGCCTGTGGAAATGGAGTCCTTGAATACTAACTGTAATGGTTTGGCTATTACTGAACTTAACTCCTTGAGAACTCTTTGATGTATGCCATCGGGGCCTGGTGCCTTATTTACTTTAATTTTTTGAAGCTGCATATGAACTTCTTCCTCAGTTAACCAATTGTTCATTATATGGAGGTTGTGGCTTCCTCCTGCAGCACTACTATTGAAATTGATTCCTCTCTGGTAAACACAGAGGCAAAGAATTTCTTTAATACCTTTTCTTTTTCCTTATCTCCAATAATCTGCCTGCCAATCTCACACTGAAAGGGACCTATATTTTCTTTTATCATTTTCTTTTGTTATTAAGGTACTTAAAGAACTTTTTAGGGTTGATCTTACTTTCTATTGCAATCCTTTTTTCATTATCCATTTTTGCTAATTTGATTTTTGCAATTTTTGTTACATTCCTTATAATTCTGATACGATGTCTCCATCCCTTCTGACTTCTGACTTGCTCACCACCACTGATTAACATGGGACTCACTTTACAACGGTTTGACTATCCAACGCTACTTCCAGAACGGATTCCGTTGGATAACCGAGGACTGCCTGTACATTCCTTATAATTCTGATATGACGCCTATATCTCTTCTGATTTAAAGAATCTAAATGCCTTCCTCTTCTTGTCCATTTCCTGCTTACCTGTTTATTTAGCCACATTGGTTTTGACTTATTTCTTTTATACTTATTACCCTGATGAGTGTGCTTTTCTAACAATGTTTTAAAGACTGCTCATTTATCTTCTACATTTTTCCCTGCAAAAACATCATCCCAATGTATTAATGTAGATTAGTCCTCAGTTTAATAAAATCAGCTTTTCTAAAGTTTAAGGTCTTTGTTGAACCCAAGTAATCTGTTTTTTGATAATTTATTTCAAATGAGACCATGTTATGATCACTGTTACCCAAATGTTCCAGGATTTGAATATTTGTTATTACGTCTACATTGTTTGATATTACCATACTCCACCTCCTCTTCTATTTGCTCGATCCTTCCGAAAAAGGGAATAACCCTCTAAATTAACTGCCCAGTCATGAGTTTCATCCCATCATTTTCAGTAATGCCTATGATATCATACTGCTCCCTTGCAGCTATTAATTCAAGCTCCCCCATTTTATCTGTCAGGCGTCTTGCATTATCAAGCATGCATTTAAGGTTTTTTTCAGCCTGTACTATTATCTTATCTTCTCCTTCCTTCCTGCGCCAACTTGGTTTAGTCATTTGAAGTTCTCTATTATTTTCTTTATGTACTATGAGTGTCTCGCTGCTTGTCAAACTCGCACTTGACCCCATTCTACCTCCATAACCCCTTGTTTACTCACCTATTCTATTTAATTCGTTATCCGTTTCATTCTCCTCCCCCCTCCATCCTAGTTTACAATCTCATCCAACCTTTTTAGCATTCCCCCTCTAGCACAGAGGTGCTTCATTGAGGTGCAATCCGAACCGAGAATAAAGATGGCACCTCTCAGAAAAGGAGTCCCAGTGCTCTAAAAACCCCAAACCCTCAACTAACTTATTTCTTGAACACCATTACTTGTCTCTAGTCATAATTTTTTACATTTATTTATTTATAAAAATGTTTTACCAGGAAGTAATATATTGAGAGTTACCTCTCATTTTCAAGTATGTCCTGGGCACAGAGTTATAATAATACATGGTTACATTAAATGAACAGAGGTTATACAGTTAATTCACAGACATTTCATGGGCAGATAGAGTTGGAAAATTGGGTACTGGGGATAAAAGGGCTGGTGAGTTTCAGATTGAAATAGAGCAGCTTTAACATCACCAAACATCAGCAAACGGCTCACACCCTTTAGCTGCACTTTGGCTTTGCCAAACGATGTCTGCCTTTGTGACGACACAGATGTATACTGAAGGGGTTCAGATTAAATGCAGCAGCGAATACAAAGTTATTTGTATCCTCTTGGCTCATAAAAAAAATAATGCAGACAATAACGGGATAAAAACAGGAAGCCTTGATATGTTACCACATACTAAATTCCTTCAAAGAGGACTTGAAGTTGAAATAAGAAAATCCATGTGTTTACTGGCATCTATGTTGCATTCTAGTTTGATATTCCAAACGCATGTTTTTTATGCGCAAAGTTTGCAATGTGACCAGAATAAGCCCACTCTACAGGGCATGTCCTATTTTTCCACTCATCCATCTCTAGTGACATTTATGGCGTGGTAGAGAAAATTAAACTGAAAGTATGAAATACTATATAACTTTTCCCCTGCAACCCCCAGGATAATGCTAACTGCATCAATGTGTTTGCATGATTCTCTTGAGAGCATAGATACCATTTTTGCCCATGCAGGTTCTACTTTGGTATGAGTTAACAGGTATCAGAGGTATGCACATAAATATCCTGTCATGTTTGATATCAACCTAAACAGCTAAACTCGCTCCTCGGAAATCTATATTTCACATTCTTGGGAAGTGCATCAGATTTGAAATATGTTATATTTGGTGAATCTGTGAGGAAATGAATAGTGACCCTCTTGTCACCTTCTCTGCTAATTAAATTGGTGGTTTTCAGAGATGTATGAACCCCTTTGAAGAGAGCACCCGAAGTCTCTGGTAGTTGTGTATATTGTCACCAGACATCCGTTGTCACAGGAGACCAGGACTCTTTCACGTTATCAAGGACCAGACAAGACACAGAGATCAAATAAACGGGTGCCTATTTTGGCCGGAGCTACCAGAGGCAATACAATATCGCCAACAGAGCCATACTCACACCAAACATGGGAATTTAGGGGGAATCCTAGCAGTCCTAAGTGCCCGGTGCCACCAAAATGGCTTGCCTGGGGCAGCTTCAACTCCTGTGGGGGATCAGGAACTCGAGGCAGCGCTGGCTGCAAGATGCAACCTGTTAAGTTTAAATCTCCTGCTTCAGAAAGGCATGCAGCCTCATCTTGGGCGTCTCTGGTGCAACCTCAGAGAACACCATCTCCACACTAGTCCAGGAATTATCTGTGGAACGGAGATCAACCGCCCCTTTTCTAGATTCCTTTCTCCATAGAAAATCATGGAGAAAAGGTGGCTACAAATCACAGATTGGATGCTGCATGAGGGACCAATCACAGCCCGGAAGCTGCATGGGCCAATTGCAAAGCAAGCTACATAGGCTTATCAGGGATATGGGAAATTCAAACTAACTAATCACTGAGACCTTAGTCAGTTGAGTCTTAAAACTTCAGGGTCCAGCTTTAGCTGGATACCTCCTGTGGAGATGGATATTCACAGAGATCACTCAGAGGCTGAGCTGAAGAATGGCCCTGCCCTCAGTCACAGTTCCCACGGACTGAGTACACACCCCTACCCCTCCAGTCCCAGTTATATACATTTCTCTAGATATGTGGGTGGAAGAAAGGGTTTCTCAGCCCTGCATGTCCAAAGACCTTTGCTATGCTTTAAAACACATTTTCATGCTTGCAGTTTCATTACACACAGAAAGAAATGTTTACACATACACTCACATAATATATTTGGCCAGATGAGCCACAATATGATGTATATACAGGGCAACCCTATTTATTCATCCAGATCAAGGGTCTCCAAACTCAGTCCTCAAGGGCCGCCACCAGGCTGGCTTTTATGGATATCCCTGTTTCAGCAGAGGCGGCTCAATCAGACTGAGTTTGGAGACCCCTGATCCATATGATATGGCAATGGCTGGTCTTCACCTTTATTATGAGCCTCATTGCCTATGTAGCCCCTGTAAGAAATAGTGGGCTACCAATCTTTCTCCTACTGGAGTAAGCCCTGGTAAGGGCAGGCGCCAGTAGTAATCATGGGTTTCCCCCCCACCAAGCCCTGTCTGGAGTGATAGAGTTAGGCCCCTGACTCTATAGCAGGCCTGAGACAGAGGGGAGGTCCTGTTGACATCATAAGGGGCAGGGCTGTATCTATTTAGTGGACTGCTCCTGTGTGTGTCTGGGTTGTTGAGTCTGAGAGTTCTGCCTGGGAGCAGGGGAGTCTGTCAGTTTTTGAGAGTCTGTTGGAGAGTTCAGTTCTGTGACAGTCTGTTGCAGTGGAGAGAAAGCTGTGACAGTCTAGAGAGTGGAGGCTGTTGGAGTTGTGGCAGTGGAGAGTGCTGGAAACAGGAGAGAAGACACTCAGCCATACTTATTAGAGCTGATAGCACTGTAGTGCGTGGACCAATTCCCCTCACCCTGCTGAGGGGATGAGGGGGGAGATCTACCCTCACCCAGAGAGTCTATCCTGGAGGTGGGGGTTGGGGTATTGAAGCCCCTAACCAGCCCATCCTGCTAGGGGACAGTCTGGAGGAGAGGAGAGGAGGAAAGGTCTATATACATTTGGAGTGCACTGCTGTATATGAACTGCTGTGTGCCGCTGTGCATGAAGTGTTGCTGTATCATTGTGCAAGGACAATAAAGAGTGCTGCTATTTTATACAAAAGACTGTGTGAGTTTAAGATCACTCGCCCTGGGATAAGGGCTTCTTCTGGGAGGATCTTAACCTATCCCTATAGGTCTCGTCAGAAGATGGAGGCGCTGCACCACAACCACTAAAGAAATGAGGCATATACCCCAGAAGCCTGGCCCTGTTATCCCCCACAACAACGCGGGAGACTCAGGCCCTCCTGTTCCAAGCAGGTATGCACCACCATACACATGTAGCCTGCCCTCAATACACCTTAGAGGTACGATCTGTGTCTGGGGGGGGGGGGGGGGACATGGGCTACACCTATATCGTGACATCCATAATATAAACCAATCAGTTTATTGGACAATAAAGGACAAAACCAGGTAAAGCTCTGGCATTCTGGACAATCTTCTCTTTTCTCTGTACACACTTTCCATAGGTGACCTAATCACATCCCTTGGGTTTAAATATCACCTCTATGCTGATGACACACAAATGTACTTTTCAACCCCTGACCTTATACCAGCTGTACAGACCAAAGTCTCAGAATACCTCTCTGCAATATACCCCTGGATGGCCCTCAGCCGACTTAAACTTAACATGAAAAAAACAGAGCTCCTCATACTTCCTCCCAAACCTGGCCTTACTACCTCCTTCCACATTACTGTTGGAAATACCATCATTCACCCAGTAGCCCAAGCACGCTGCCTAGGGGTCACACTCTACTCCTCTCTCACATTCTCCTCTCACATTCAAAACGTCTCTAAAACTTGTCACTTTTTCCTCCGCAATATTACAAAGATACGCCCTTTCCTCTTTTGCTCGACTGCTAAAACTCTGACTGAGGCCCTCATTCTCTTCCGTCTCGACTACTGTAACCTCCTGCTGCCGGCCTTCCTGCCTCTCACCTGTCTCCCCTACAATCTATCCTCAACGCAGCGGCCAGAATCACTCTACTCTTTCCTAAATCTGTCTCAGCGTCTCCCCTGCTGAAATCGCTCTCCTTGCTTCCTATCAAATCCCGTATTACACATGCAATTCTCCTCCTCACTTTTAAAGCTTTACACTCTTCTGCCCCTCCTTACATCTCAACCCTAATTTCTCGCTATGCACCATTCCGACTCTTGCGTTCTGCTCAAGGATGTCTTCTCTCTACCCCCTTTGTATCTAAAGCCCTCTCCCGCCTTAAACCCTTCTCACTGAATGCCCCACACCTCTGGAAAGCCCTTCCCCTCAATACCTGACTAGCACCCTCTCTATCCACCTTTAAGGCCCACCTTAAGACACACTTGCTTAAAGAAGCGTATGAGTAGTGCCGTAGATATTACTAGACACATGATACATAAAGCTTGGCCCCCTGCAGGAGCACTTACCAAAATGCCCTCCTACTGTCTCTGTATGTTCCTCATACATACCAATTAGATTGCAAGCTCCTTGGAGCAGGGACTCCTCTTCCTAAATGTTACTTTTATGTCTGAAGCACTTATTCCCATGACCTGTTATTTATATTATTTGTTATTTATACGATTACCACATGTATTACTACTGTGAAGCGCTATGTACATCAATGGCACTATACAAATAAAGACATACAATACAATACAACATCTCCTTATTTTATTGACAATAAATGCCTAGGCCAGTTTTTAATTCCAATTGATTTCACATAGAAAAACTATTCTTTTAAAAATACAAGTTAACCTTTTGTGTGCTGTATTTTAAGCACATCTATGCAGAAAAAGGTCATTAACGTGACAAGGATGTACAGCCAATTGACAATATTCAAGGGGTGCTTACCAATGCAGATATGTACAGTAATTGGATAAACAAGAGAACAAAATGGGTAGCAACCACTAGAGTAAAAATGACTATTTTAGAAAATCACTTCTGTCAATATGTCAGAATATACTATTTTTTATTTCAGAGAAATAGCAAGGAATCACAAGCAACAATTCAGGAGGCACCATGCCCTTTCACAAGCTTGGCTGAGAGATCTTGCAGGACATCATGACTGGAAGGATTTACTAAAAATTAGGATATATAGGAGGAAAGGAGCACAGCTTCCGCATCAGGGGATCAAAAATAGATAGGGCAACTCCAGATGTAGTAAAATTGTGTTTATTGCACAATCAGTATAGCAATGAAGGTGTCAAACACCTTGATAAAGTCCCGTTGGATGAAACATGTTGGTGTGTTTCCTACACCTTCATTGCTAAGCTGATTGTGCAATAAACACAATTTTACTACATCTGGAGTTGCCCTATCTATTTTTGATCCCCTGAGCCGGAAGCTGTGCTCCTTTCCTTTTACATATCCCGATCTCTACCATTGAGGATTGCACACTGCAGAGTTTTTCCCTGTCTGGATTTCACTGTCAGGTAAAGGGCAACAGCCCCCCTGTATTTACCTTTTCAGTGCCTGCTGTTTTATTGATCTAAACCCTATGGGTAGGTAATTACTTACCAGGTGACCAATCTCTGTGGTAGCCAGGTGGGCACCACTAGGTCACTTTATCTCCCTTGGGTGATCTCTGTTATTATACAGTTATTATGGACATTGGGACTATACTCTGAATATATTGTTCTTATACAATAGAGCACTTAATGGTGAAGCACCTTCTACCAAATCACCTTTACTAAAAATTATCCTGATTTCCATATTAGAGGTTGCTACCCATTTTGTCTCTTGTTTATGCATTTATATATCAGCATTGGAAACAAACTGGTTTATAGCTGATTACCCCTTAGATATTATTTGATAATTTCTATAATAAGAAAATTGACTTCAGGGAAAACGTGTTTTCAATCAGACAAGGACAGGGCAAAAACTTTTAAAATAAACAACACCCGATTTGAATATTCAGTTTACATGTGGAAATACAAGTAAATGAAGGGGTTAGTGTAGGTAAGGACATAGGGGGAAAATGCTTATTTTGTCCCCTTGTCTTGTTTCCTTTAGCCCTTTCACTGGCAGAGTATTAGGATGTAACGTGAAACGCAGTAAGTTTATCTTTACTCGACTGTACATTCCAAATCTTTGGATTCTACTATCAGCATCTTATCTTCCATTGTATTAACCATGTTAAATCAGCTACAATTATATATATAAAAAAAAGTGATTACCTAAATAGTTTATGATACCGGATTTACATTTACTAATAGGTTATTAATTAAACATCTCCCTTTGTTTTATTCTCCTCCCGCATGTACTCTGCAGGGCCATGTATAGATGAACAGAATTCACAAGACTCAGACCCATATTCACAAAAGGGGGCAGAGTTTAAGCATAACATCACTCGTTGGGACATGCTTAAGCTTAGGACTCTTTAGTGAATACGGGCCTTTCAGGTGCCCCAGCTACGTCAATCTCCATACACGTTTTTCTAGGGGAAATTATGTTCTGCCCTCTTGCAAAACACGGAATGAGGAAGTGTAACTGAAGGAGTACTCCTATTCCGTGCCACTACCGGGGATCGTGAGTGCCAGAAGGGCCGTGGCAATCTGGTGCTGTGGCATATTTGGCACTAAAAGGGTAAAGCAAAAGGGGAAGTTCAGCACAGACCTGCCAGTCTGGGAGATTTTCCTTCTTATAGTCTCCTAACTATTCTGGAATGCTTGAATTGTCCCGGCAGAGTTGATAAAGGAGTGTAGTGGATAAGGGGCGGGTCAGTAGAACAGCAGAGTGAGATGCTAAGCAATAGATTAGCATTGTAAAAAACAGCTTTGGGATACTAAGGCTGGGGCCATAGAAGGGGAAGCAGGGCTGGACCGCGCTGACGCTGAGGCTCGCCTGCTGAAATCTGCGCGATTTCATGCCCATGCAGGCGAGCCAGCGGGCACGATCGGAGGCGGGGGGAGACTGAGGGAGGCGGGGCAGTGACGTCGCTAGGCCAATCGCCCGCGACGCACCGACGTGATGCTGCTCCACGCTAATTGGATGTTTTCAGCCGACAGCGCTCTGAAAAACAGCTTGGCTGTCGACTGAAAAATCCAGCGCCTCAGCACGCCTGCGGAGGCTCGCGTGAGCCCCCTCACAAGGCATCTTCATTGAGGATGCAGGGGCTCAGCGCGGAGCGTTCGCACGGCTCAGCGCGGCCTCCCCTACTATGGACTCGGCCTTAGACACACGTAGGAGAATTAATGGAACAATTATAAGGAGCTGTGAAGATTATTACCCGTTAGGATTTAATTCTTGTGCAGTTATGATTGCCTAAATATTGTAGTAAACAGTACGAGGTGTGAGAACTTGCCTTTTTAGTGTTATTGCTCTTTGCAGCTGTTCCTGAGCTTGATATGGTTTGCATGCAGATGGTCCTATCTTGTGACTCCAGTAGTAGACGCTAAAACATAATACGCAATGGAAAACCAAGATAGCAGTATTTTTAAAAACACCTTGCAAAAAGGCTTGTTAAAAAGAGTAATAGTTAATATGACTATTCCGACTTCCGGGTATATGTATTTCTATATCTATCAACTATACAAATTTTGGATTTAAGGTGCACCTTCCACTTTTAAAGCTTCCGTGTCACGTGACAGGGACATTTAAATTCTGCAGGGGATACCGGCACCCCATAACGGGGCCTGTATCTCCTGAAGTAGGGGGTCCCCGAGGCTGAAACCAATGCGGTACAACTCCGGAGATCCCCTAAACATCTACACTACTGTCAAAACACACATATCAATAAACAATAATTCCTTACCGTAGCAGCTATCTGCAATGGTAATGAAGATGCATTAATGTACATTTTAATAATAGTGTGCGGGTCCTACCATTTTATGGCATAGTTCTTTTTATATAATAAATTAGTGTTGTATATGTCACTAGGAGTCTCTATGTTATGTGTGTAGTGTAGCATTGTTTTTACCCTGCAGACTTGCACTATGATCTGTGTTTGTGTTTTTTCCTATACATGGCCTGTGGAGCAAGTGTGCTGATCCCCTGAGGAGTACAGGACTTTCCATAGAACTTTTGGCGCCAGGTTTTTCTCTTTTCAAGCACTTTCTGCTAGTACTGGCAGTATTACTAGGCAGCCTTATATTTATTTTGTTATTTGTCACAATGGTGTTGTAATCTTTAGCGTTTGTCACATTTGTTTCTTTTTCACAGATCCTGGGATGCTTTCCTTGGTGATGTGGTTCTCTTTGGGGGTCTGAGGATAAAAGGGTGGGTCCCCACGTTTTATACTTAAAGCTGCAGTTCAGGCAATATCCTGCATGTTTGTTTTTTTAATAAATCAGTTCTGTAGTAAGAAAAAATACTTTTAGCATTTTCTGTTTTTAAAAAAACAACTTTGAAAGACCAATTTTCTTGTATTCTATTTTAACAGCTATTTGCTAAGGCACTGCCCCTTCATGTCCTGTCACAAGCCCTGGCACACCCCTTTGTCAGCCCTGCCCTCCCTCTAGCACATGTCAGTGCAGTAGTGCTCATGAATATTCATGAGCTTCCACTGACAGACAAGCAGATTATAAACAAATCCCAGCTTTTAATATTTCACCAAATTTCGACCTATCAATACATGGAGAACGAATTGACCTGCAGCTATACTGTTCTTTAGGTAATTAGAGATTGCACACATTAAACTAGTGAAGTAAAAAAATTAATATTAAAAAAAAAAAAAAAAAAGACTGAACTGCAGCTTTAAAGAGTGGCCAACACTCTGCTCCCAGTAACTGGGCAGAATAATTGTTGCCACTTGTCACCGCACCAGACATGTGACCCTCTAGCAAGTTCCAGAGAATCACATGTGCCTTGAAGTGCAACAATTTAGTAACATAACAGGAAATTGACTCACATGTCTAGCCTGGTGAGACATTAACCCTTGCACTGCCTGTAGCTACCAGGGCTGACATGCAGGGCAATGGGAATTTTTAGTAGGGTGCTACATATCATTAACGAGAGTGGAAGGCTCTATAGCATTTCTGGCTTATAATACCAAAATGTATTCACTGTGTCTATCTAGAGTATTTGCCATTAATTAGCACTGAATAAGGTGGTTCACAGCAATTAACTTATTCTGATTAGTGCCTCAAGATACTAGCCACATGCTGCTGAAGTAATTTAGACAAGCAATTGGATGAACGTGCCTTCAGGGGCTAACTTTTTAGTCTTTAGACTTCAGTGTGTCTGTATTTGTTGGTCATTCTTTAGATCTACTCTATTTTCAGTTACATTGTATTTGTACCACATCTATGATAAAATTTGATCATTTTGATCCGTCTGCGCCGGACGTTGGGCCCGCCCTCTAAATTCGCGTGCGGGACTGGAGGCCTCTCCCCCCCAAAGTATGTGTATTTTTTCTTGGGTGGAGGGATATGTGTATGTATGTGATTCTTGGGGGGAAGGTGTTTGTGTGTGTAATTATTGGGGGGAGGTGTGTGTTTTTCTTGTGAGGGGGGAAGAGCGTGAATCTTTAGTATGGGGGGTGATTCTTGGAGGGGAGGTGTATGTGTGTGATCCGAGGGGTGTTGTGATTCTAGGGCGGGGGGGTGTATGTGTGATTATTGGGGGGGGGGAGGTGTGTATGAGATTCTTGGGGGTGAGGGAGAGGTTTGTAGGTGGTGGATTGAGTGTGGAGTGGAGATTGAGTGTGAGAGGAGGGGGCTATTAATTTAGTGAGCAAAAAAGGTGGTGTAATAGAGAGATGTGGAGTAGTTTGAGGGAAATGTGAGAGGGGGAAGAATGGAAGAGCGATAGAGAGGGGGAAAAGAAAAAATAAAGTAGGGCGAGTCAAAGATGAATAATACATTAAAAATATATATTTTGTCCTGGTTTGTCGCTTTAAAAATATGGTAACCTTAGGTTTATTGCAGGGACGCCTGTGATATTTCTGCTGCTAGTAAGTGGATTTATTTTATTTTTTGCAATTTCAGTCTCTGACCACCAGGATACACTGTGAATATATTTGTTTGTCGGTGGCAAGTACTGTGCAGTGCAGAACTTCCTAAAAATAGTTTTCGCTTTTATACACAAATATTTTTAATGCTGTGTTGCTATTATACAGCAATTGTAGGATTTAGTCTAAGATCAAACAGCTTGAGCCTAAAAACCTACCCAATAACCAGGGTATGAGAACAAAAAGCACATATTTTAGATACTAAATGCACTCAGGGGAAAAATGTTAAAAATGGTTAATTATGATTAATTAAAACACAACCTTTATTTATATACAATTCAAATTTATGTTCACCTCTAAGTGATAAAATAAAAAGACAATATCATGCTGATGAATTTCATTAAAAGTGTAGAACCTGTGTGTGGGTAAATAGAAAGCTGTTGCTCGCAATTACAAAAAGAAGTAGCACTCCTGGTTTGATTATTTTTTTAAAAATAGGCTTGTAGCAGGGGGTCTCCAGAGCTGAACTACATTTATTTCAGATCCGGGGAGCCCCTGATTCCAGAGATGCCGTTAGCCCTAACAAATCCCAGCCGGATCTGCCATTATAGATTTTTACCTACCAAATTTGCACCTCCGCGCATTTAGTGGGAAAAGACGTGATTAGACTGTAAATATATGATAGATGAATACTAATTGGGAATAGTGAACCTTTATTTCTGAGCCTAAAAATCTGTTCCCCATATATACATTATCTCTACTCTACTCAAACCACCCTCAGCTGCCTCTCCTTCCTCCATCTCCGCTCAGGACTTTGCTGACTATTTTAAGGAAAAGGTGGAATCCATACGGCAGAACATTCCCTCTGTTTCTTCTTCCCATCCTACACCTCTTCCTAACTCTCCTCCTGCCTTCCTTGACTCTTTTTCCACTGTCTCAGAGGAGGATGTATCGCTGTTGATCGCCTCTTCTCCCTCTACCACTTGCCCTCTTGACCCCATTCCCTCCCATCTCCTAAAACCTCTTGCTCCTACTATAATCCCTACGCTCACACACATTTTTAACTCCTCCCTCTGCTCTCGAACCTTTCCATCCTCCTTCAAACATGCAACAGTCATGCCATTAATCAAAAACAGCTTGTCCGGGATGGGAAGGGAGCGAAGATAGCAGGGATACACCATGAAAAATAAAAAATAAATGCATACAATAGTGTAATAAGTTCTTTTCAATCTGTATAAAACATGTATGTCTTGGCTCTATAGCAATGCCTACTTACAGCAGGTCAAAAGGTAAAAAGCATTGATCTACACAGCAGGTAGAAAGGTGTCAGGATCTTCAGGAACAACAGCCCAGGTTTACAGCATAAGAAATCAGCACCTCAGCTCAGACGTCAGTAGATGTGAGTGGATCAGAGACATGCAAAAGAAAGGCAGACCATAGTGTCGATCGTGCATAAAATTTATATAAACAAACAACAAATTTTAGGAATTGTACTCACATTGTGTACATAATCATAGTTCACATAAGGCTTTACTTGAGGCAAATGGAGTGCTGGTTCAGTGTGGAGCAGCTCACCGGGGATCTTCTCCTTAGACTCACAACAGACCGGGTGGGAGATGGCGTCTGACGTCACATCCGCTGTTGGGGTGACGGCATCCGGTCTTAGAGGCAAACGGTGGGGGAACTCAGCAACTCTGAAGCCTTCAGTAGAAAGAGCAGCTGCAGCAATGAAAGTGGCTCTACGCGTTTCGTCGTACTAGACAACTTCCTCAGGAGCAATGAATAATTCTCAAATGAGTTGTGGGTTTATATATACTAAACAATTGAACAAATAAGCAATTAACCAATTTAATATAACAATTATATAATTGAAAATTTAAAAGATACACTGGTTCTCCAATAAATAGGTACATAACTCAGTGTTCAAAAACGGCGCAGTGTTAATACAAATAGGCATTTAAAACAACATCTAAGTAAATGAAATATCTAAGTAAATAAAATTCAGGATCTAATCATGATGATATTCTAGGTATTTATAGGGAGCCATAACTAATTGGTTCTTATGTACTCACAGAGCAAAAACGAGGGAGAGAGAGGGGAGAAGAATATAAGAGTGAATTAGTAACATATTAGTAATATATTAAGATTGATTAAAATATACACTTATATGTATCAAAAGTAATAAAAAGTAATAAAAATATAAATATACATAAAATATATATAAATATAAAAAAACCTTTGTTCATTTAGTAAGTGACCCAATATTGATAATAAAAGGCACCTGACATATAGCTAATGTCAGTGGGAGAGGTCGCAGAACAGAGATAAGGGGCCCGAGCAGACCGTGCATTAGATAAGAAATGGGATAATCTCAAATTCTGCATTAAGCCCATTTGGCATTAATGTTTTTAATTTGTGTATCCAATACATCTCACGTCTGCTCAGATCTACATCTCTGCTGCGACCCCTCCAGTGTTGTCGCACATGCTCAATGGCAGTGAATTTTAGTCCTTTAGTATTGGAATTGTGGTACTTAGCAAAATGTTTGGACACACTATGCGTTAGTATGCTTCTCCTAATATTGCTGAGGTGTTCTACAATACGTGTTCTGATGGCTCTTTTAGTTTTTCCCACGTATTGTAGTCCACAGGGGCATTCAAATAGGTATATGACATAGTCACTATAACAATTCATATATTGCTTTATTTTAAAGTGTTCTTTGGTTACATTACACATAAAGTTCTTTTTGTCTGTCTGTTTATGTTCACATGCCTTGCACATTGTGCAACCAAAGAAGCCCTCCAGATTCTGAAGCCATCCTTTATTTGTTGTTTCTATCTTTTTTAGGGCACTTGGAGCGACAATACTCTTCAGATTTTGTGCTTTTTTAAAAATTATTCTTGGGTTCTCTGGGAGTGTGCTATTTAAAAACCAGATTAATCAAAAACAGCAAGCTTGACCCTACCTGTCTTTCTAACTATTGACCTGTCTCCCTCTGGCCTTTTGCCTCTAAACTCCTTGAACGTCTTGTATTCTCTCGCTTGCTCCATTTTCTCAACACCTATTCTCTCCTAGACCCTCTGCAATCTGGCTTCTGCACTGCTCACTCCACGGAAACAGCCCTCACTAAAATAAGTGACGACTTCCATGCTGCCAAAGACAGAGGTCATTACAATCTGCTCATATTACTCGACCTCTCTGCAGCATTTGACACCGTGGACCACCCTCTTCTCCTTCACATTCTCCATACTCTTGGTATTCGGAACAAAGCTCTATCCTGGATCTCATCCTACCTCTCCCATCGTACTTTCAGTGTCTCTTCTGCTAACACCTCCTCCTCCTCTATTGATCTCTCTGTGGGGGTACCCCAGGGCTCTGTCCTGGGACCTCTTCTCTTTTCTCTGTACACACTCTCTCTAGGTAACCTAATAACATCTTTTGGGTTTAATTATGACCTCTATGCTGACGACACACAAATATATTTTTCAACACCCGATCTTACACCTGCTGTACAAACCAAAGTTTCTGAATGTCTCTCTGCTATATCATCCTAGATGGCCCTCCGCCGCCTACAACTCAACATGGCTAAAACAGAGCTCCTCATACTTCCTCCCAAACCTGGCCCTACTACCTCCTTCCACATTACTGTTGGAACTACGATCATTCACCCAGTAGCCCAAGCACGCTGCCTAGGGGTCACACTCGACTCCTCTCTCACATTCGCCCCTCACATTCAAAACATTTCTAAAACATGTCGCTTTTTCCTCCACAATATAACAAAGATACACCCTTTCCTCTGTTGCTCGACTGCTAAAACTCTGACTCAGGCCCTCATTCTCTCCCGTCTTGATTACTGTAACCTCCTGCTGTCCGGCCTTCCTGCCTCTCACCTGTCTCCCCTACAATCTATCCTAAACGCTGCTGCCAGAATCACTCTACTCTTTCCTAGATCTGTCTCAGCATCTCCCCTCCTGAAATCCCTCTCCTGGCTTCCGATCAAATCCCGCATCTCACACTCCATTCTTCTCCTCACTTTTAAAGCTTTACACTCTTCTGCCCCTCCTTACATCTCAGCCATAATTTCTCGTTATGCACCATCCAGACTCTTGCGTTCTTCTCAAGGATATCTTCTTTCTACCCCCTTTGTATCTAAAGCCCTCTCCCGCCTTAAACCTTTTTCACTGACTGCCCCACACCTCTGGAATGCCCTTCCCCTCAGTACCCGACTAGCACCCTCTCTATTCACCTTTAAGACCCACCTTAAGACACACTTGCTTAAAGAAGCATATGAATAGAACTGTGGATATTATGAACACATGATACATAAAGTTTGGCCCCCTGCAGATGCACTTACCAGAACTCCCTCCTACTATCTCTGTACGTTCTCCCTACCTACCAATTAGACTGTAAGCTCCTCGGGGCAGGGACTCCTCTTCCTTAATGTTACTGTTATGTCTAAAGCACTTATTCCCATGATCTGTTATTTATATTATCTGTTATTTATTTTATTACCACATGTATTACTACTGTGAAACGCTATGTACATTAATGGCGCTATATAAATAAAGACATACAATACAATACAATCCCAATACCTTCAGTATTGTCCTCTGCCAAAAGAAAATGTTCTCCAGTGAAACGCCTACAACTACAGTGTACAGTATGTGTTTTCCAGGGACATGTGTGCTGTACATACTGCTCGTAGTGTCAATGTTCTATTGCACACCGTGGAATGCATAATAATAATAATAATGTATAACCTGCGTGCCAGGACACATTATTAAAAATGTATTTTTGACTGAAATGTAAGAAGTATACAGTTCCATATCTTTCCCCTTTATTTTGCCCAAACATTTTTATTTTAAAGTTTGGATCAGCTCGGTGGGATGTGGTCTGGCAACCGGATTTTAGTGTGTATGTTGCATTGAATACAAGTACTATACGAGTATAACATCGTACATACATGCTTTTACAGGCTAACCACCGACCGCACTACAACACAACCTACCCCACCCAATGCAATCTCTATCGTGCACACTTTAAAATAAATAAAATTATATGCAGGAAAACACTTACCTAATGTATATTAAAAATATTGGACAAGCTTACTATTGTTTTTGTGTGGGGGAGGTGATAGAGTTACAGTATGTGTGACCATATAATCAGTATTCAATAGACATGTCATAGAGTTAATGACATACCAGGCAACTTCAACTCAAAATGTTGTTAGGAATTGTGTGGTAGTGCTGTCTCTTGTGCAGTTCTACCTGTAAGATTGTACATAATACCGCGCTCCTCCCTGTAGAAGTTTGCTGCTAGTAAAAAGATAGGCCTTACATATAGAAAAACAAAAAGAACGATTCCTGCGCTCCTACCAATTAGGCTAAAATAAAATAGAGATCTCATGAATAAGGGTTATTTAGTTAAACCCTTTGGCCAAAGCATTATAAGCCTGAAGCCAATGTCAAGGCATAACCACATTTGCAGGTACCTACACTGATTATATGTATTATTTATTTATTTATTTATAAAATATTTTACCAGGAAGTAATACATTGAGAGTTACCTCTCGTTTTCAAGTATGTCCTGGGCACAGAGTAAAACAAATAATACTTGGTTACAAATACAGTTACATAAATGAACAGGGTATACATTATATACAAGACATTGCGTGCACAGTTAAAGAAAATATATATTATGGGCGTATGAAACAGTTACAGACCAGGTTAAAATGTGAGACAGCCTTGGATTTGAAAGAACTTAAGCTGGTGGTGGATGTGAGAGTCTCTGGTAGGTTGTTCCAGTTTTGGGGTGCACGGTAGGAGAAGGAGGAACGGCCGGATACTTTGTTGAGCCTTGGGACCATGAACAGTCTTTTGGAGTCTGATCTCAGGTGATAGGTGCTGCATGTGGTAGGGGTGAGGAGCTTGTTCAGGTAGCTGGGTAGCTTGCCCATGAAGAATTTAAAGGCAAGACAGGAAAGGTGAACTTTGCGCCTAGACTCTAGTGATGACCAATCTAGTTCTTTGAGCATTTCGCAGTGATGTGAGTTGTAGTTGCATTGGAGAACAAAACGACAAATTGAATTGTAGAGGGTGTCAAGTTTGCTAAGGTGGGTTTGAGGTGCCGAGCCATATACTATGTCTCCATAGTCAATAATTGGCATTAGCATCTGCTGTGCGATACGCTTTCTGACCAGGAGACTTAGGGAGGATTTGTTCCTGTAAAGTACCCCTAGTTTGGCGTAGGTCTTGGTTGTCAGTGTATCAATGTGCATCCCGAATGTTAAGTGGGAGTCAAACCATAAGCCCAGGTATTTAAAACTAGTGACAGGTGTTAGGGTGGTGTTAGCGTTGGTTCTAATCAGGAGCTCAGTCACTGGAAGCTTTACAAATTTAGTCTTGGTCCCAAATACCATTGTTACCGTCTTGTCAGTGTTTATAAACAGTTTGTTTTGAGAAATCCAGTTTTCGAGTCTCAAAAAGTCAGACTGAAGTATGTGTTGAAGGTCAGAGAGGCTATGGCTGTGTGCATATAGGATTGTGTCATCTGCATACATGTGTATTGAGACTTCCTTACAAGCTGTGGGAAGATCATTAATGAACACTGAGAAGAGTAGGGGCCCCAGAACAGAGCCTTGCGGGACACCACAGGTGATATCCAGGGGGTTGGAGTTAGAGCCTGAGATGGACACATGTTGGGATCTTCCTGATAGGTAGGACTGAAACCAGTTTAAAGCATGCTTCCCTATTCCAGAGCTCTGGAGTTTGTTAAGCAGGATAGCATGATCAACTGTGTCAAAAGCCTTTGCAAAATCTAGGAATACTGCACCAGTGAGTTGTCCCCGTTCCATTCCACACTGGATTTCATTGCAAACTTTTAGCAGGGTAGTTACGGTGGAGTGTTTGGGACGAAAGCCAGATTGGAATTGGCTAGGGAAATTTGTTTTGGTATAGAAATCGCTTAGTTGGGAGTGGACACATTTTTCCATGACTTTGGATAGAATTGGGAGAAGTGAGATTGGCCTGTAGTTTGGACAGTGTTTTTGTCCCCACTTTTGAAGATTGGGACAACTCTGGCAGTTTTCCAGGTCTTAGGGATATGGCCTGCAGACAGGATAGAGTTGACTATGGAAGCAATTGGTTTGGCAATGGCTGGGGCACCAAGTCGTAGGAACCTAGATTGTAGTAAGTTAGGTCCACATTGGCTGCTTAGTTTTAGTTTGAGGAGCGCATGTATAATCTCCTCTTCAGATACTGGGCCAAATTGAAAATTGTGGGCAGTGTTGGGAGGGGGTGGGATTATAGGGGTACTCCCAGGATGAGATTCAGGTTTGTGGTTTGGGCTGCGTTTCGCTAATAAGTTAGTGGCACACCCCACAAAGTAATCATTGAATGCATTTGCAATGTCAGTGGGGTTTGTCAGAGTAACATCCCCCTTAGTGATATTACTTGGTTGTTGATGGTTAGGAGGCTGGAATATATTGTTGATAACCTTCCAGAAGTTAGCTGGGTTTGATGTATTTTGGTGGAGATTGTCAGAGTAATATTGTGCTTTTGCATGCCTTGTTTGCCTTGTGCACATGTTCCTCATGCATCTGTAGTGATTGAGATCCTTGGTAGTGCCAGTTACTTTGTAGCTTTTCCACGAGGCATCCCTGAACTGGTAGAGTGCTATAAGGTCAGGTGTAACCCATGGAAGGTGGGCCCCCCGTACCCTTATTTTGCGTAGTGGAGCATGGGTATCGCAGAGTTTTAAGAACTCAGATTGGAAATAGTCGAGCGCAGAATCAGGGTCGGGAATTAAATCGATTCTGTGCCATGAGCAGTTGGTAAGGTCATCCAGAAACTGTTGTGGGTTAAAGTTTTTAAATGTTCTAGTGAGGAGAACTTTAGGGCTTGAATGGAGCGGTTTAATTTTCCTTACACAGTACACTATTGCATGGTCACTGAAAATATCAGGAAGGATGCCAGAGGATTGGATTCTGCTGGGGTTTGAGGAGAGAATCCAGTCTAGCAAGGAATGGTTATGCGATTTCAGGTTTATCCGTGTGGGTTGGGAAATGAGTTGCGATAGGTTAAGTGACTTGAGTTGTATCTGGATTTTTGTGGTTTTTAGGGTCAAGCCAATTGAAGTTGAAATCCCCAAGAACTAGCAGCTCACTCTTCTCATTGTAATTAATGTCCCATGGACTAGTGACAAATGTGACAAACACTGAAGGGGTTAAATAAAGCATATGCTTTTGTGAGCAGTGCAATTAAAAGCTGGTTAAAGCCAATATCATAGTTACATTTAGTATAGAGGTAAACTGTGGGTGCATAAATTCCCTGGTGTGAATATAATAAAACTTACATATTATATCTTTCTGTCAGTCTTATACATTTACCTACTCTTGGAAGGTGATGTGCAGACTGACACTGAAGTGTAATATACCTGAACTACTGAACTAATTGGAAAATTGGTTGGGGCTCTTTCCTGAAGGGAGAAGACATACACCTCCAAGGAAATGCAATTTTATTAGGCTAATTGGTTGGAGTGCCGGAATCGTTCTTTTTGTTTTTCTACCTGTAATATGATGAACAAATAGATGAAATAATTAAAGACTGTGTTCCATTGAATTGTTGCGCATGAAAAGGTAGTTCTTACATTAATGATACAAGAGAAAAAAAAGTGTGAAGGGCACTCTTTAGTGGTATAAGTGAAAATCAATGAAGTGTTAATCACAATAGTGTATCAATCACAATAATTCACATTCACATTAGTATCAAAATCGTGCCTTCTGTGCTCTGTGAGTATATATACTAATATAACAGATACATGTGAAGAAAGGAATACAAAAAACAACATAATAAAGTGCATGCACTATATCATAAAAAGTGAAAAAATGCAGCTCAAACCCCTAAGAAGAATAGTTAGAGTTGTCCTCTGTAGACAAGTATAACGAAGAATTGGGGAGTGCAGATGTTACCATATAAAGAAAACATAAAAATACAACAAGGTGCAATATGTTTCAACTGGGTATGGATTTCTTAGGGTATTCTGTAAAGTGGGGACTCACATTCTTTTAAATAAAAGACAGCATTTTCCAAATCTGTTTGGCTGAAGTTTTCAGGTTTAGAACGGGTCCCCGATCTTCCTTGAATCACTGGTAGTGTGTGTGTCTAGTAGTTCCTCGGTGATGTGCTGATTTCAATAGAAACAGAAGCAAACCATAGTGTAAACTGTATAGAATGGTAGGTTATAAAAAATGTTTGCACAAACACACTTACATTTTAAACATATACAGTAGCCTTGGCTGGTCCAGTTATCTTTCTGCCCCCTTGTCACGTAAGTTCTCCTAGGAACAGACATTGACAGACTGTCTTGTGTGGTCCCCCCCCCCCCCCCTCACACAGCCTCCCTGAGTGGCTGGAGAGGTGGTGACACTGGGTCTGTGTTGCAGCCTATCATGGTGCAGACCCTGTGCTCTACCCTTTTGCAGTAGCCATTAGTCTGAGCTATTGAAATGTTTACATTTAAGAGGTGGGTTCAAAGGTTTAAAATGGATGGACTGTCCTCGCTCAACCCAGGGTAAATAGATATTGTTGTGGGTGCAACCTAGAAGATGTTTTACAAACGAGTGGTGTGCGTAGTGCCGCATGTAGAAAGATATCCTATATATGGTGCACACCTACTGGTAATAAGTGTGGTTTATGAAATGGTTATTTAGGATATAATGTAACTTTTAATATACCTTTGTACAACAAGCACCGTAAAATAAGTAAACACACACTTATTTTTAATATTGTATTAATAAATACTTTCATTGAGTATATTGAATTGTGCATAAGGCATAGACCAAATTCAGAATCACATGGATGCACTTTCCACATTATCAGGGCATATAGACCATCTTACGTGACGCGTAGATGCATCTTCTGCCCCCCAAATGCTTGGAAGCAATCATTAGATGCTGGAAAGTCCCCACTGACCGTCCGTCTCATTCAGTGAGGAAGAATTTGTTTCAATTAAACACCTTCCTAAAAGAGAAACACAACCTGTTACTGACCTGCTGCAAAATGGCACACTTACCTGTGTTACCTTCAGTAACAGAACGACGGAGGCAGAGACGTATGCCTTTAATTTGGGACCCCTCTCCCTGACATCATCCTGTCCATGATTGTGATTGAAATCTTGAATATAATTTTTGCACGCAGCCAGCAATAACCATGTATATTTACCCAGTTGGTTTTTCAGCATCATGTGCCTTTTTCGATCTTTATGCTGAATGGGCAAGAAAGTGAACTTTGATGGTTCTCGCTGCAAGCATGCAATACTAAAGAACTTGAAGAATTACATTTGTATCAGATATTAAGTGGTTCAGATGTAGAGCTGACAATATGAAGAAAGTAAAAGACACACTATTTTGCTGGTGGAACTGTGGGCTCATTGAAACATATATGGTGGTCGGGTCCTAGGGGTTTTGGACAAAAATCAAAAGCCTAAATCTCCAGGTTGTGGGGCTTTGCCCTCCATGGAATATTAAATTACTATTGATGAGTAGGCCTGCTGAGTATTTGGACCATAATACAGATGCTCTGATCAAACATATTCTCTCTGCTGCAAAAAAACAAAATTGCTACCAACTGGAAACAAGTTAATCCCCCAACAATAAAGGCAGTCTGTAACAAAATGTATGATATAATGATTATGGAAAGCTAATGAGCCACTTTGAGGATGAACAAACTAAATTGACAAATATCTGAGGCTCACTACACTCTGGTAATTGATTATTACAGTGGCCCTGCTGAACACACGTGTGGTCCTGGCCTTCCAACACCGTGACTCATGGGTTGCCCCCAGTGAACTCAAATCTGTTACATTATTCATGTTATCCATGTGTATCTACTACCCCTTTCACCCATACCCTAATTTATTTCTGTATCCACCTACCTTCCCACCACAAAAAAAAACATTGAACTATTATGTCATACAGGGGCTGGTTTAAATTTTAAGTTTAAGGTATCATGTACCTCTTCTGCAGTTCTTAGTGCTGCATATGCTATGCGCATGCGCAGTAATTCAATAGAACGCATTGAAAGTATAAAACATGTGCAAAGGTTCAGCTACAGAAACATGGCAGAAACAAGGCAGGGGACCCCGAGATGTCCGAAATGCTGGCAGTGGATAACCACACCTAGTAATTACATATTTTTCTTTTCATTTACACTTAAGGACCTACTGGAGATGTGCATTGGGACGGGCGCCTATTCTTGCACTTTCGCAGGCTGACTCCACCTGAGCTGATGCAAGGGATAAACTTGCAAGAACATGTGGGCTTCAGGAACTATGATGAGTAGTAAAGTTCAGTGTGGGGTATAGCATAGTAGATAGGGATATTTTCTAAGCCGTGTACAAGTTTATCTACAGTACAGTGTATTTAAGTATATATGTGCTAATTTTCTTACTGGTGGAACCTTTACACAAGGCAGCCAGGGCAAGACAAAAAGTTGGGGGATGACTGGGGGTGTTTTCTATGCATTAAGATTTTTTTTATACTGTAATAAATATTTTTATTTTCCTATCCCTTGTATGGTCTTGCCTTTACACTCTCCATATCCCTTTAAATTGTCATTACACCTTTATCTAGTAAGTCAACATTTTAAAAGTACAGTGCTTTACAAATACAATCACCTCTTTTCCACAATCCCAATCATCTATTTCACAATGTACAGTACTTTTGTCTACTAAAATATAGTACCTCAATCTTCTTCTGACAGACACTACATACACTGTACCCCCATCCTTTAATCGTCAGTACAGTACCTCCAGCTGCATCTCTTACACATGGCTTCTCACAAGAACAAGGTTAACCTATTCAATTTTGCCCTGCATAGGTTAAAATATTATTAACAGAATAACTATGACTACACTATGTTTCTGTGTTTTACTTTAATAACTATGTACTACTGTAATTTTATAAGACTGTGCTTGATGGCTTTGATTTTCAAATATGAAAGAGTTTATGGGAAGAAGAGGTGGTTATGGGTGGCTTAAAAGTAAAACAACAAACTGAAGTGTATAATACAGTATAGCACCATCTGCTGGCTACTCATAGCAATAGCCTCAAATGACATTGAGTTTACCTTCCCTACATGCTAGCACCACCCATCATAAACTACGGAAATTACAGAAGCAGCAAGACACCACTGGACAGTCAAGTTTTAGCTGAGGTCACGGTACTGCGGTATCAGGCAAAGGTTTAATTACCAGGGAATTTTGCTTCCCTACCGTAGTCAAGGGAACGGTAAGTCTGGCTACATACTTACGTAAAACGTGTATAAACAAAATGTATCAAGCCCTCTCTGTCAAACATTTTGCAGCTATAAAATACTACCCCTGCTTATTAGGGTAGTTGAGAGTATGGCTTGTTTTCCTTGCAACTGAGGCTATTATTTGTGACACAGGTAATGAGTTGTATCAAATTAGCAGTAAATAGAAGATTTTTGTCCGCAAATGAGGAGGGCATTGAAAGAACACACAGTTCCCAAAGTACTAATACATCTTAACTCGTTTGATAAAATAATCACTAAATAGCCCATTGCAGAAAATGAAGATATACAGTAATGCTGGCAGGTGTAGCATATCAGTTCTCATGCACTCATTAAACCTTCCAGCAATAAAGGCTTAATGTATCCTTCTCAATACTGTATCATTAACTGCCTGATCTTTACTTACATTCACAGTAAGGTCTCCTGATACAAAAGATTATAAGTCGTGCTTATTAGAATCAGTATACCGTAGTATGTCAGAGGAGAGAGTAATGTCTCTGTGCCAATTGAAACTGCATATAGGTTGGGTTCTCCTTTAATAAGTCAATTACATAGTTACTGGATGAAAAAATATTAGGCTGATTAAAGTAGCAATACAAGTTAACTTATGAAACACATATCCCCTCCCCCCTTCCCTATGGGAGATGTTGCTGCTACATGGGGTGTTGTGGTGCATACCTGCTGGCTCACAGTAGATCTGAGTCTCCCGCATGGTGGTAGGGGATGTCAGAACAGGTTTGTGGGGTAACAACTAATTCATACTCACGGTGACAGCGCCTCCATCTCTTGCAGGCCCCAGGGATGAAGGGAGCAATCCCTGCAGGAGAGTTTCTTTAGCCTTCCCCTGATAGATTGCAGTCTCAGGCAAGAAGGTATAGTAACACAGGAACACTTTATTGCACACTGTAGACTTCTCAGCAAAAGTCAGGGGTGCCCAATGCTACATCCAATTGACAAAACATATAAAGTAATAAGTATAAAGTTTGAATACTTCAATAATAATATTTACTTGGTTATTTAGTTAAACCCTTTGGCCAACGCGTCATAAGCCTGCATACCACATTAAGGTAAACCAAAATTAATGCAGGTCCTACACTACACTGTGAACCCTTCCCTTTACCTCTGTACGAGGGGAAAGGATCATAGTAGATCCTGTTCTTTGCAGCAGTGAAAAGACCTCCCAAGACTTCACAGCAAAACCAGATATTCGGCTTTCACCCTCAGGATGTTTCCCTGGACACTCACTGCAGGTACAGGGCCCCCACAGCTGTCCATGCTCTTCTCTTACTCCCTGGTGGAGTAAGAGGAATAGTCTCCCTCCACTCCCCTAAGGGAGGGAACACAGATTGGCAGAGCCCTGCACAACTGTTATCGGTAGACCAGCCTCTCTCAAGGGTAGAGGCAACTGCTGAATTTGGTTAGTGCAGCCCCTTAAGTACAGGAAAAGCAGGAACCAGTCCTGATTCCCTGATTGGACACAAGGCCTAGTTGCACCGCCTCACCTGTGACTCACTGTAGCTGCAGGGGGTGAGGAAAACTCAAGATTAGTCCTGGCAGCCTGCTCTTACTAGGGCTTACTGCCAGGAGAAGGGCAGACTGGCAGCCAGAAACCAGGCCTGGCTACACGCTCCTTCTGGTTGAATCCAATGGTCCCCACTTGGACCCAAATTTTCGGATCCATCCTGCAGATGAGTAACCCGAAACAATACATCACGACATTAACATGGTATACAGTTAATAATACCGTCATATGTACACACAGAGATTTACCCACCCACCTTGGGATGGTGATAACTGTAATAACTTGGATTACTCCAACATGAAGTATCCCTTTTTAATAATAATACCTGGGATCATGTCTCTTTATTATCCTGCCCATATGATCTGGTACTTGCACGAAGTAAGATCTGGATGGACCATTCTCAGATCTGTATTCTACCCTGTCCATGAAGATCCCTCGGCCTACACTCCAGACCCTCATGAGGTAACATACCCTCTCCTCAGTTTGATAAGCAGAACTACTACTTCTGGATCTTAGGTTGTCTATAACTGCATCTCTGAGCCAAGCCTCTCTGTTAGGCTCGATCTCTCTCATGATAGGATCAGGTACATAAGGGTACTCATACCCATGAGACTGCCTATACCTGGACACTATAGTCCTATCTGCTCTACTGAGCTGTGTCAGCTTTTTACCCTGAGCCTTGTCTGGTAAGACCCAGTATACATGTTCTTCTGAGGCTATATCCTCGTATAGTATAGAGGGCCCGGCAGGCTTTACAATGCCTAACTTAATTTCCTTGACTCTTTTTCTGAGTTCCTCTGCGGCCTCTTCTGTGGACTAAGTTCACCGCGGTTCATCCCACCAATGGTCTACAGTTTCCCCGTCAATTAGTACAAATCTGGTGCGCTTCATGGGCACTGAGTTCCCTTGGAATAGGGGATCCCATCATTTGCGGATAGTACCTAGTGACCCCACTGAAGAAGCTGACTCATCCTCTGTGTCTACTCTAGAGGATACACACGAAGTACCTGAGGGACAGGAAGGAGAGCTGTTAGTTTTACTCTTAAACATTTCCTTGTAAGACGTGGGATTCTTTACAGGAACCATACTGGAAGCAAGAATCTCCCCATCAGATCCCTATTCAGATTCCACCCAGTGCCACCAGTCCGTGGATGGTTTAGAAATCTTCCTTTTCTTACCCCCTGACCCATGGTGACTATGTCAGGATCCCAAACTAGATGAAGCATGGGAAATGGAGACTGGGGCAGTGGCGCTAGGGGCTGGGGCCTTGGGAACAATAATGTCCGGGACAAAGTCCTTGAGCCGGGCTATGTCGCGACCAGTTGTGGTCTTCTTAGAGTCTGGGTTTACAGGCCTGCATTTACCTCGGCCCATAACTTCATGTAGATAATATTCCCGGTCTTCCCTGGACCGGGCAATACTCACCAGAGCGGTAACAGCACAGTCCCTGTCCGCTCTGGCGGTCGACACGGAAGAGACGTGATCAGGTGGAGACATCGCGAGATCCCGGTACAGGTCCAGGTCCCGCACCGGAAGTACAACATCCGCAGGGCGTGGCACCGGAAGATCAACGTGCTCCGCCACACGGAAGTAAGTGCCTGGCAAGGCCTCGTCTCTGGATTCCTCTGCCGCTGCCTGCAGAAAGTAAGGGGATGGTTCCTCACTGCTCCACTGGCTCGTGATGGTCGTCGGGTCGTCTGGATCAGCCGCAGGTACCTCCTCAACAGCACTGGAAGCATCCACGGCCGTGGAGCTTCTCTGCGGTTCAGGCCACACCAGCGCTTGCTGTCTTGGGACCTCTGGACTCGCCCGCTCTACGTCGCAGGTAGGTGGCTCTCTCTTTACAGCACCGCTGGAGTGGTCCGCCAGTTGGAGCGTCACCACTGATACAAGGCTGTCGTGGTCATCATCTGAGGATAGGGGCAGGGACACCTCCACAGGGGATTGGCGTCGGGGCACCTCGCATTTATGGCTGGCTATTGGCAGGAAGCAGCCCCACTTCTGCGCCACGCATGGAAGCGCACCCAACTCTCCCTGGGCAGTCACATTACCCACTGGTTCTGACATATGGGGTTCCGGGTCTGGAACTGGGGCGCACGGACCCTCTGGAACATCTGTTAGGGCGCACAGGCCCTGCTTGGTCGCAGCGTCGAGGCTGTCCACCTCAATCAGCGTAGCTTTGGGGCCTTCCAGCTGGGCACCGACGGTTTTGAGCGGTACTACCGGCCATAGGTAGAAGGTTCCGCACTGCATGCAGCGAGCCGTGGTACTTGGTTCGCCTCCGGGTGTCCTGCATTGGGAGCACAGGCACCGCAAGAACTCTCGACCAGCTATCTCCACTACCAGGAGACCTCCTGGAAGTTGGTATGTCGTTAACCGACAGTTATCCATTTCTTTTATTGTTAGGGTAATCTCGGGCAGCAGCACTGTTAGAAGAGCTCTGTCTTGATCACCAGCTCCGAGGAACTGAGGGTGCGGCAGCTCGCATCCAGCTCCTCCATCAGTGTAGGTAGAGCTCTCTGATTGGCGTTCACTGTGCCCCCTCCCTCTGGTGGAGTTTAGAGGAGGGCACACAGTAGTAAGGAGTGGTTCTGGCCCTGCATTGAACCACTCACATCGCAGGGGTGGGGCTCTGGCTTTCGTGCCAGACCCGGAAAGATTTCTACAAACAATTCTCGTGCAGCCTGTTTGCAAGCAGCACGTGCGCCATCCACACTTGGCGGGAGACGCCATTTTAGATCACGCAGTCCACACGATGCACTCCCTTGCCGGGCAGCCGCCATCTTGAGTAGAATAAAGTGTTTCAGCATAGCGCAACCCTCACGATTTTGCAAAGGGCCCGCTCTCCTGGTACATCTGCTGCACATGGTAGTCTCTGACCAGTGGGACATCAATATACCCCAGGCTAGGCAAAACTCCCTCTGCAGCATACTGCAAACGATTGCAGCCCAATGCAAGTGCTCTGCGGTTCCATAGTCTGGCTACTGGCTAGCAGTACTCTGGGCTCTCCCTGCAGTACTCTTAAGTCGCCCTATCTTGGCAGCCAGTGTCTCGCAGATCCTTCCCTCGGTGGCTCCTGGGGAACATCACGTCCCACATCACGCAGGCCAATAGGAAGCCGTGATGTCATCCGGTGTGTCATTCCCGTGACCTATACCTTTAAACTCTGCAGAGATACAGGCACCCCCTACAGAGGTAAGTATCTCTACTCTCTCAGGGGGACCATGGAGTTGAGATTAATGCAGATTAGCTCCAGAGACCCCCTGCTTCAATCTTATAATAAAAACTAAATAAAAATATATATATATATTTTTTTTTTTAAACGTTGCCTCGTGTTGCTGCTTTGAGTATAGGTATCCCTGCCCCATCGCAAGAAGGACAAAACAAGCATCTTCTCTTTTCTATTCATTTTGGTGAGATATGGAACAACGCACACATTGAACAACACAAAATGTTCTACTTAACTAAATTGAAGTTAAAGCACCAACTGTGCATTACCCAGTTTAGTGAACAGGAGCCAGTGATTAAACTCACATTTCTATTAAAAAAAAAAAAGATTCTCCCTCCCCCTCCCACTTATGCAGTTAAACACCCAATTTCATAACTTGAACGACTATAGATGTGGATATGAAATATTTATAATGAATCATATAGAATGTTTGAGTGAAATACTGTATGTGGTTTCCTGGATTGCACAATAGACTACTTGAGTACAGCATGTACTGTACTGTAGATACAAATCAGTAGCTCAACATTTTATGCTCATTCGTAACACCTACATTTTAAGTCTTTTACAGGTGGCATGCATTATTTATTGGCATAAAAATCTGTGCCAATATTTTAAATTATACTTAACCAATCCTTTTCTTTTTTTTAGTAAAGTGCAAAATGACAGGGGTGGATGCCCTTGAAAATTGACTTTTTCTTTTTGTTATCATTATATGTCCAGTAATAATCCTACTGCAAATTAAATTGAAAAGCATTTCTGTACTTGGTTTTTAGTGCAAAATACCTTACCCGGTGCACAGTGTAAGCAAAGGAAAAGCTCAACATAGGAATATTTTAAGGACCATGATTGACTTTCTTGTCAGAAACAAATCCCTTGGCAACTTGGCAACTAAGCTAAGAAAAAGTTGAAAATACATGAAATTGCTTCTAGCAGTTTGCCAGTATGGTATCATATATTAACAGAAGAGTATATCACAATAATGTTGCTGACACAGGGTAAATATGGCCCATATTTATTTCCACCTGTAGCACCCTTGGCAGAATGCCAAGTTATTTTAGTGGGTTCATGGTTCCTACAGGGAGATAAGGGGTTAAATCACGGTACTGGCCATTACACAAATGTTATGTAGCCAGATTGTTCTTGGTCCCCTTTTACCTGCCGGTCCGGGTGAGCTTGCAGGGAGACGGTGGTTGGTTGCGGATGCGGTTGTTGGTGCCACCGGAGTGGCAGGCGGACCCGGCACAGTTGCAGGGAGTGCTGCGGTAGGGGCCGGAGTGGCGATTGAATCGCAGGAACTCCGCGGTGTACCTCATTAGCGGGGGCCACCATCTTAGATGCCCGGTGCATGCGCAGTGAGTAACGGCGGCCATTTTGATTACGCATGCGCAGTACTGACTCTGGTATTTGCGGCGGCCATTACAAACAGGGCTCCGCAGGGGAACTACATCACCCAGCATGCTCTGGGTGGTCGAGACAGCTGATGCGCAGCAGCCAATAGGGTTGCAAGGATTACGGTAGCAAGAGTGATACTTTTTGGCACTCTTGAGGAGGACTACACCAGTCGGAGCAGGGATGCAGAGAGGTAAGGTACTTTCTGGGTGCAAGTGGCTCCCAGACTAGGCCAGATAACCCCTTTACGCCCCCTCTAGACCCCGACTCACACCAGATTGTGGCTGCTACAGGGAAAGCCCATAGCTAGGGACATTTCCCCAGTAGTTGCCTATAGTCAGAGTATAGCACCCGTGAGACGCCACACAGTGATTGCGGCCAGTGGTCTGGGACCCGACCACCTACATACAGAGACTCTTAAAGGTGAGACCCTCCAACCGGAGTTCACCCCATGCAGAGGCGGATGCCTTAGCGGACAACGATGTCACTGGATCAGCGGATCCCTGATTGTTATTCAGCAGCATCCGGGTACCGGAGTACCCGGGCAGATACCTCCCCTAAGTGCACCAACAGTTCACAGGGTAGCGCTACTCCATACACTTTTGGGTGGGCTCGGACATTGGGTAAGGACATCAAGGTATTGGTGCCAAGCACCCTTTGTACTTTGGGGGACACTCACTGGGTGTATTGGGGTTTGCATTTGTTATATACTGTGTGGTACAGGCTGCTGATATATACAGTGGTGTGAAAAAGAAAGTACACCCTCTTTGAATTCTATGGTTTTACATATCAGGACATAATAACAATCAACTGTTCCTTAGCAGGTCTTAAAATTAGGTAAATACAACCTCAGGTGAACAACAACACATGACATATTTTACTGTCATGAACTTTGCCATTGGAGAGGTTCATCTACTATCCCTGTGAGCTGTCACCGCTCCTTGCGAGCTCATTCCGGGCAAACCTTTTCCAGGATTGTGAGAATTTGTTTCCAACTGAGATGTTGTTCTTCTTTGAGGAAGCCTGTCAGGATCGCCTAGACCTCCTGCCTAGCCATAGCTTCCTTGTCCACTGGGTGTGCTGCTGCCTTCTATTGGCTCTGGGTTCCTCTGTCTGTCTGTCTTCTTGTTGCTCCTGTCTCTGTCCTTATAGCTTGCTTCCTGTCTGTTGGTTTTGCCTTTGCTTGAAGTCAGATTCCTGATGCACATGCTTCTGATATCCTGATCTGTTTTCTGTACCTGTACCATAGAAATCTGTTCACAGTAAAAGCCCTTGCTGGTATCTGGCTTGTCCCTGTTTGTTCCTGTTCTCAGTCCCTGCCCCCAGACCCGTCCTTGCTCCCCTGTCCTGTTCCAGTCTCCTCGTTGCTGACCTCTGCTTGTTACCTGACTTCGCTACCTGCCGCCTGCCTCGGACCTCTGCTTGTTACCTGACGTCGCTACCTGCCGCCTGCCTCGGACCTCTGCTTGTTTCCTGACTGCGCTGTCTGCCGCCTGCCTTGGATCCCTGCTTGTGACCCCTACTACGCTCGTGCTGTTCCGGCCACCGAGATCCTACCCGCCACAGGAGTCTCCCGTGACAAAGCCGATAGTCCAATCTAGGAGGAGACGACTTCAACTATCACGAATGTCAAGGATCCGTTGCTGGTTAAAATGATCGCACCTCCACTGGATCTTCCAAATTTCCAGGTTGCTTCAGTGCTGCCTGATCCTTCATGTCCCAGCGAGGAGGCTACTTCCATGCCATTTACTGTTGCAGAGGATATGGTGCCACCTACCCTTGCGACTGAGGTACAAGATGATTCAATGCAGTCTTCTTCCTCAGATGTGCCGGTGGAGGTCTCCAAGACAGCTCCACTGACATCATCTCCGGTTGCAGAAGCCAACAAGGAAGATGACCAGGTGCCGCCTACCAAGTGCGGATCGCCCAGATCCAACGATGAGCGTAAGCTCCTTGCTTTGCAATCGGGGACTGGTCCAGTAGCTGTGGTGCTCCCTGTACTGAACTGATGGGACCGGATGTTCCACGGCTATGTCACATATTTAAATCAAACCCTCATGACCATTGAGCACTGGTGGGAAACACAGAAGAGAAAAAAGGAAGGATCCAGGCACACAGGCTTTTCTTTAGGAGATTTTTAATCAGCAATGGTGACCAACGTTTCTGCTGCCACGCAGTCTTTATTAAGGTGAGGGCTGACATATATATATACCTTGTGTACACCTACCCCAAGTTACAGCAGGTGTGTAATGGCGTGAAAATGGACGTCGCCGTAACGTCACGGCCGCGATGGAGGTCCACGCATGCGCATCACCTAACTCACATGAATATGAGTACGACGCCAGCGTGCGGCACAACATCAAAACGGGCGCCCACCACGGAAGGTGCTTCTAACATACCAGAGCACTGTATACCGGTTTACCTGTAGCAGCAGAATTACAGTGACCCCAATAAAGGCAAAACCCAAAGTGATAAAAACAGAGAACACCTACTCCTATGCACAAATAGTACCAGCATCATATTCCCATAAATAAAGCGTAAATACCCTTAAGAGCATAAATTACTGAAACAAGTACAAAACTATAGTGTATATGCAAGCAGGGAAACAGTGAAAATCAAATGAACATATATAAATATATAGAACCCTACATACATAACAAACTACATAAACTAACTACATATAAACCCAATCACAGAAGTATCACGAAGCAAGTTATAAACCATCTCATATTAGAATAGAACTTCCAGCATGCATATCAATAAAGAATGAAGCAGACGGATGTAGAAGACGCAGGACCACCACTGTTATAATCAAGTCAATGCCTGTGTAACTTGAAGCTCACCACAAACGAAGCGCGACCACGGTGCTCAGGTAGGGGATTGGATAACTCCAACCCACAGTCACCTGGGCGCACCTAGGATGTAGAGAAGTCGTTCAAGCCAGGTCAGGGTTATAGATTGGAGAAGGTACTTGCCAAGTTCAGGAGCGGAGCGTTTCGGATGGTCGTAGTTCGTAGCCAGGTTCAGGATTGGAGAGTATCGGATATTCGGTGTACGTAGCCAGGTTCAGGATAGGAGAATGTTGGATCGTTGGAGTACTTAGCCAAGGTCAGGACTGGAGACAGGAGAATGGTCGTACAAGCCGGATCAGGAGTGGAGAGAAGCGGAGTCCAAGGTGCTAGCAGGGTTCAGGCAACAAGAGGTTAATCAGCATACAAGGTAAGGCAAGGATACAGGAACAAGGATGTGGCAAGGCACGGCATCACAATGACTATGCTCAGCAAGGAATGGTAGCAGACTGAGGGTATAAATAGGAGGAAAAAATGTGTGTGGTGCTCTCAAGACAATACTTAAGCCAGATATATGTATAACAGGAAAACAACCCTTGGTAAGTATATATAATGTCTCTAGGAATGTAGCCCGGTATTGACAAACCCACAATCCATGCAGTAAGGAAATGTCAATAACACCAGCAGGTGACCGGTAGATGAAACATCCCTGTAACCAGCCAACTCATTAGATAAGAAGAATTTGTACAAATGATGAGGACTTGTGTAAAACAATCTGAGAGCTGAAGGAGCGTTTTGAGGCAGAGTTATGCAAAAGATGATCTGAAAAAGACACTCTAGGAATTAAGCAATTTGGAGTACAAAATAGGAAGAGAAAAATCTACCAATTTTCCATATTTTGTTACTCAACATAATAATCAATCTAACACATTAGAAATCCATTCACAAACATTGGGGAGTGTTAGCACAGATCCTTTTTAAAAACTGTATATGACGAGGTCCAAAGATAGTATTCAGTAGAGCTAAAACATTCGAACTTTGTATCTGCAGTTTGTTCACTTGAGACAAATCAGTGATTAAGAAATTACCTAAGGGCAACTATGCATGTCAAAGTGCAAAATTTGCAAACATATGGATATCAAAAAAGATTTATTCTTTCAAAACTGGTAAAAACTATTATGTGAATTCATTTATTTAATTGCGATACCAAGTTTGTGGTATCTTGTTAAGTTGCGGTTGCAGGAAACAGTACATTGGTAGGACTGTAGACACTTGAAAGTCCGCATACTCAAACACTGTGAGACTATTATTAAAAAAGATTTGGTCACCCTGTATCTAACATTTTAGTCATTGTAATATGGGTGATCCAGACAATTTTTGTGTTCAGGGTATTGAACCTAATACGATCCATCCAGTGGCAATAGACTGGTATCTTAAAACACGAAGAAACTATATTGGATATTTACTTTACAAACACGTATCCCATATGTTTAAACTCAGACTGGGACATTGGTACTTCTTCTGTTGATACCATGCTTTGCGCAACACCATCTCTTGTGTGACCAAATAGGCTATATACTCAGTATATATAGATTGTCAGACTAACAGACATGTATATGGGGTATATTAACTATATAGACATTATAAGGAAGGTCTCTTTTTTCATTATCTCTCTAGGCAATGGAGCTTACACTTTATATATGATTATATTAAATTGTTATTATAGATGCCCTCCATTTTGCCTTCACAATACCATACAACCAACTATGAGGATCTTGAAATAGTGTTTCTCATAGGTCCACCTCTAATTGTTTTATGTTATTTTTATTGTTTTTATCATTAGCATATATTTCCTCATTAGGAGTGTGTGTTTATTATATTTTTTTTTTGTTATGTCATAAGATGTGTTTGTTTGTATTATGCACTTTGGGACGCATTGGGCTCGGTTGCCTAGCTACGCCTAGCATTTGACCTTTGTGGTCACATGATCGTGACGAGTACGTCATGCCTATCTCTATCATGGGAGTGGGAGGCACTAGCATCGGGTCCATGTGCTCATGCGCGTTCAGTGATTCTCCACCCCCTTCCCATGGCACTACCCCCAGGGCACGCATTATGTAACGTAACTACCCAGCCGCACGTCATGGGTCAGAGGTCATCTACGCGACCCGCTTGACGTATGCGATATGTTCCGCGATTGGGCTACATGCGGTTTAAGTGAGTATAAATGGCGCTCCATTACTTACGTTTTGTATTCACCTTGATAAAGGATGTTAAGGTCCGAAACGGGTAGGTGTGTTTGTTACTTTTGTCTGGATCCTATTAAACTGCTTATTTTGGGTACGTATCCTCTGTTGGTGTCATTGCTAATATCCAATAACTTTGAAATCAATATATGGCAGAATATCTGAACGAACTCACTTTGGAATCTTCATCCACCATCAGCGCAAAAGTTCCTTGAGGTCCAATGTCCAGGGTTGAATTGCTTCCGTAGAAAGTACTCAGAAGATATTGGAACAGTGGAAGAAAAAACAAGCACCAAGTCCATGTGAATAGCATTGACCACCAACAGGATACTACCAAAAATAAGCAGTTTAATATGATCCAGCAAAAGTAACAACACACCTACCGTTTCGCGTTCGGACCTTAACAGTCCTTTATCAGGTGAATACAACCCATAAGTTATGGAGCGACATTTATACTCACTTAAACCGCAAGTATGCCCATTCGCGGAACATATCCCCATATCAGTCACGCGGGTCGCGTAGATGACCTCTGACCCATGACGTGCGCGTCGCGTATTATACGTTACATATAATCGTGCCCAATGGGGTGGCCATGCGCGAAGGGTGTGGAAATCACTTGCACGCGCATGAGCACATGCACCCCGATGCTAGTGCCGAATGCCCCTCAGATCCATTCGATGATAGTACGCATGACGTCACTCCCCACGATCACTGTGACCACAAAGGTCAAATCTAGGCGTAGCTAGGCAACCGACCCAATTGCGTCCCAAAGTGCATAATACAAAACAAACACATCTTTATTGACATAAACCAAAAAAAATATAATAAACACACTCCTAATGGAAATATATGCAATGATAAAAAAACATAAAAAACATAAACAATTAGAGGTGACCTATGAAACACTATTTCAAGATCCTCATAGTTGGTTGTTGGTATTGGTGAGGCAAAATGGAGCTCTAATAATACAAAATTAATATATCATATTAAAGTGTAAGCTCCATTGCCTAAGAGATAATGAAAAAAGAGACCTTCCTTATAATGTCTATATAGTTAATATACCCCATATACTTCTGTAAGTCTGACAATGATATATACTGGAGTATTAGCCTATTTGGTCACCCACAGAGAGTGGGTGTTGCGCAAAGCTATGATCCAACAGAAGAAGTACCCATGTCCCAGTCTGAGTTTAAACATATGGGATACGTGTTTGTAAAGTAAATATCACAATATAGTTACTCTTCTGTTTAAGTAATGACCTAGTCTATTGCCACCGTCGGATCGTCGATTCGATTATGTTCAATACCCGTGAAACCCAAATTGTCTGAATCATCACCATATTACAATGACTAAATGTTTGAGATAGACAGGGTGACTCAAATCTTTTTTAATAATAGTCTCAAGTGTTTGAGTATGCGGACTTTCAAGTGTCTACTAAGTCCTACCAATGTACTGTTTCCTGCAACCGCAACTTAACAAGTATACCACAAACTTGTGGTATCGCAATTATAACAAATGAATTCACATATATTTTTTACCATTTTGAAAGAAAATAATCTTTTTTTGATATCCATATGGTTTGCAAATTTTGCACTTTGAACATGCATAGTTGCCCTTGGTATTTCTTAATACTGATTTTTCTGAGTGAACAAACTGCAGATACAAAGTTGCCAATTGTTTTAGCTTCTACTGAATACTATCTTTGGACCCTCGTCATATACAGTTTTTAAAGAAAGGATCTGCTGCTAACACTCCCCAATGTTTGTGATGAGGATTCTCTAATGTTGTGAGATTGATTATTATGTTAGTACAAAATGGAAAATTGGTAGATTTTTTATCTTTCCTATTTTGTACTCTTCAGCAAAGTATCTATCCAATTTCTTACTTCCCGAGTGTCTTTTTCAGATCATCTTTTGCATAACCGCTGCTTCAAAACGCTCCATCAGCTCTCAGATTGTTTTACAACGTCCTCATCATTTGTACAAATTCTTCTTAATCCTATGAGTTGCTTTTTGGTATTCCTTTTAGCAAGGATTTAGGGTGGGCAGCTGTGCAGCTACGCAAAAGTGTTTGCGTGATTGTTCTTTGCGATACACCGTAGTGATAATTGTTTGTGCAATATATAACTGAAAGGAATAAATCTAAAAAGTGATATATGGTGAGCGTGTTGATTGGAAGTGAATTTTAAATTAAAATTCACTTATTATTTAATTTCTGTAAGAACAAAAAGAGAATGTGCATCCCCGTGCCAATAAAAATAAGGTCGTCAATATACCCTAAAAAAGTGATAAGATGCCTATAGGGTTCTTAACTCCAAACACGTGGATCGACTCCCCACCATCCTAGGAATATAATTCGCAATAGAATGGGGCAAGCTGTACCGCATGGCTCCGTACCACGTTCTGTAGATAAAATCCCCCATCGAACCATAAAATAATATGTGTTAAACAAAATGAATTGCATTAAAATAAAGTGCTCTGTGCAGTGAAAGCTCTGATTGTTGTAATAAATCCGTGACAGCTCCAGCCCATGCTCATGTATTATCACTGCTGTGTAAATGAAATGTGATGTCAAGAACTAAGCCAAATTAAATTTGTTTTCCATGTGATGGAGTCAAGTTGAATCATAGATCACCACTGTCTTTATGTATGATGGCAATGTTTGCACTATAGCCTGCAGGAGTGGTCAACATATTTGGAAACAACCATCTCCCAAAGATCCAATACTAGGACTATTGGCCCTCCCCGGTGGTAGGAGACCAATGTCTTGGGATCTTTGGGAGATGGTGAAAGATAGAATCGTTGTGTGAATAATTAGATTACAAATTGAAGCACTTCGACAACTTAACGATAGTTCATCCATACATTCACTCAGAGGAGACCCCACAGCAACATTCATTAAGAGACATAGAAACCTCTTAGTCGAGGGAGGCCATTCTTGTGGCCCTTGACGAAAAAGAGTTATTATTATCTTATTTTTGTCCCTTTATCCTCGTCATTCCCTCTCAAAATTCTCTTTCATTCACCATCTCCCAAGAATCCACAACATTGGTCTCTCCCACCTGGGTTCTACAGCTGGACTTGGTGCTTCGTTTTTTCTTCACTGTTCCATATAAATAGGAGGAGCCTCCAATAGCCAGCCAGGGCGGAACCAGGAAGCACTGTAAGAACCGATTGGCTGCTGGTGCACACAGGTGTGCCCTATGATGCAGCCTAATCGGAGATGAGGGTGGAACTGCTCGTGCGCGTCACGGAGGCCAGGGGGCGGAGTTTAGAGCGCGCGTCACTCCCATGCCGATTCCTGGGACAAGAGGTGGCGGGACCCGTCGTGTGCCGACCCACGCGCGTCACGGAGGTCAGAGGGCGGAGCCGAGAACGTGTGTCATTCCGAAGGCGGTCCTGACTGTTCCCAGAGCGCGGGCAGAGCTTTACTTGCGCGTCAGTAGGGAAGCTGGCCGAACGCACACGTCGCGTGACAGAGATGGGGGTGGGATCCGAATCCACGGGCGGGTGATCAGAGTGAGCAAGGTCCGCGTGCGCGCGCGTACTGGGACCACGAAACTGCGCATCCTGGGTATCCATCACGGAAGGTTTGTTGGGATGAGGAGACGGTTTGCGACCGCCAGAATGGCGAATCCTCACAGCCTATCAAGAAAACATTTAAGGCTGCGGCCAGGCAGGGAGCGAGCATGCTGGCGCTCATGCGCAGTTACGTCATGGTCCCTGGCCGGGAGATATGTGGCGGGCTAGGTGCGCATGCGGGGCGGCGATTCGGAGCTGGTTTGCCCTCATTGGGCGAAACCGCTCACGTGACATGCTTGCGGATGACAGATTCAAATTTGCTTGCTCTGCTCTGCAAGCAGCTAAGCGTTGAGCAGGTGCAGGTGTTTGCAAATGCTGGCCACACACTAAGGCTAAGGCCCCGGTCTCTCCGCTGTAACGCGCGCCCGCGCTTTTGGCGGCGCGTTCAGCCGATTCTCCGGTCTGCAGTTCACTGCAGGAGGAGAGACCGGGGGGGGGCGTGGTGGAGGAGTGACAGGGCGCGGCCATGACGTCACCCGGCAGGTTCGCCCTCATTGGCTGAACCGCCGGGGGGCGTGCCTAATCGCTCGACGCGAGTCCTGCTCTCAATTCTATTGAGAGCAGGAATAGCTGTCGCGCGAGCGCTGCGGCCCCCCCTCGCAGCGGGCCCGGCGCCACTGCGGGGAGGGCTCTCATGCGCGCAGCATCCGCCACAGCGGACACTGTAGTAGGCAGCGGGGGCAAGGCCTAAGGTTCAATTGTTCATTGAGTCCACTCCAATACTTGTCCTTAAATGAAATATCCAATAAGCTTCCCTCCTTAAAAGTAGGGTATCTCTATCTACGGCTCCCCTCAATGGTGGTATAATCTCAATATCCATAACCCGCATAGCAGATATCGGATGTTTGTTCTGGACACAATGTTGCACCAATATCATAGGGTCAGTGCCTTTCTTAATGACACTTTTATGTTCAATAAATCGTTGTTTAAACATCCTTGTTGTCTTACCAACATAGAGTAACCCACACGGGCATCGAAGGAATGCGTAGATCTACATGTCTAATCTTAATGCTCTCACCAGTACACGGATGACAGAACGTATCCCCAATACATAAACTATTGCATATAGAGCAATTACAGCATCTGAAATTACCAGGCTTACCCTGTCTTCAAACATGTGTAGTTTGATGATAAAAATTGTCAGCTGGTTTAATTAATGTTTGAAATATTTCTCCCTCGTTTGAATAAAAGCATAGGGAGATCTCGGCAAACCTCGGACAAAATTTGATCATGCTGTACGATATGCCAATGTTTATTCATGGTGAATTTCAAGAAGTTGCTACCTCTATTATACGTAGTGGGAAAAATAATACTCAGTTTTTCTTTTGTCCAGTGATTGGTACTTCCCGTTTGAAGGCCTCCTCAAGTGAGGCTGATATATAACCTCAAGCCATGAAACGTGTTTTTAAATCTAAAATTGCAGGACCCAATCTTTCCGGTCTGTCTATAATTCTCAGGACTCTCACATTTTGTGAGTAAGGAAGAGCCCGGACCAAGGCCGGTGAATGATGGCTATCTGCCCTAATGTACAACATTCCTGTCAGTTCGCTTCCTATATACATCCGTGTGGATAACCCCATGCTCCTGACTAACCAACACATCCAAAAAGGATATTTGTATGGTGCTCCAGTTACTGGTAAAACGTACCGGAGTAGCTAAATGGTTAAGGTAATCAAAAAAAAGATATCATTTGTTCTTCTGTACTTTGCTATAAAATGAAGATATCATCTATGTACCAGTGATAACAGAGCATATGATCGTAGTATACCGATGCATAGATACAATCCCTTTCAAAGTGAGCCATATATAGGTTAGCATAGGCCGGAGCCACATTGCTACCCATAGCAGTTCCCTTTATCTGCAAATAACTTTGCTGCTCAAACTTGAAATAGTTCTTATACAAGATAAAATGTAAGAGAAGCATAATATACTCACTGGGAATGGAATCTGCATAATAGGATATTAGTGCTGTCAACCACCTCTAGACCTTTATCGTGTGGTATAATTGTGTATAAAGAAGGTACGTCCATGGTAACCATAATAACGCCAGCATTGGATTTAGGAATAGCTCTCAATTTAGTAAGAAAATCTGGAGGTGTCCCTGATATATGAGGGTACAGTATAAACCACTGGCTGTAGAATTGTATCCATATAAATCGCCAATGGCTGATTACAGGAGTATGTGGTGGCAATAATTGGTCTCCCAGGGGGTTTAATCATGCTTTTGTGAATTTTCAGCAGCATGTAATATACTGGACACTTGGGATGTTCCATATAAAGGAATTCAGCCTCTTTTTCTGATAACCAACGGTTACTAAGGCCCATTGTAATAATATCCCTAATTTCTCGGGAATATTCATGTGTAGGGTCCCTGGTAAGAGTAATATAACTGTCAGTATCAGAAAGTTGGCATAATGCTTCCTCCTTATACTCTACATAATCCTGAATAACGAGTGCACCCCCTTTATCTGCTCTTTTTACAATAATATTCCTATTCTCTGTAAGGGATTTAACTGCAGCTCTTTCATTAAGACTCATATTAAACGTGCCTCTTGTATTCCGTTAAGCATATTTACTCAAATCTGCTTTAACTAAACGGATATAAATACTCACCGACTGGTTTATAATAGGAGGTAAATAGGATCTCAACTTACATTCCCTTGTCGTATTCTCAATTTCAGGTGTAAGCGTGATAGTTGTCTACTGCACCACCTCCGATGCTCTGGGAGAAAAGAAAAATTTTATATTCAGGTTTCTCTAAAAATTGAAAAAGATCAACTTCTACATTAACATCATCATAGCTAACAGTGGGAACACAAGATGGTCCTTTAGATAAGACTGGCATTTCCATGTCAGACAGTTGGTGCTTCGACACATTAATCACCAAAGAGTTCATACTCATGTCCTGGTCTGCGAGCGTAATATTGGGTGTTCTCTTGCTTGGCCTCTTCCCCCGCCTGAGTTTTTGGACCTCCTGTGGCCTGACGTTGTCCTAAAAAAGGAAGTGTGCTCAGATCCCTCTGTCGTTCAGCCGAGGAGTGGCCATCAGAATCACTCGTGACTATATCCCTCACAGGCGGCTGTTTAAGTCCCCTTAGTTTCTGTCTTGTCTTGCCTTCTAATTTTTGCCAAAGAAAAATGTGCCTATCTTTGTAATCTCTGACCACTTTCTTAAACTTCTGCTTTTTAAAGTGCAGTAGGTCACTTTTAAACTTCTCCAAGCGTGTCTTCAATTCTTCTAATGAGGTATTGGTGTCTGCACCCGTGTTCATATGTTCAATAAGAATCTCAACTTTGAGAATATCACGTCTCATTTCTGCAAGTAATCCACCAACCTCCTCCACAACAAGAATAATCAAATGCTTTGTTCAGGAGCTGCCACCATTTATCACAGAATGCAAGGTTATCAGAACCTATAGTCGGTCTGTTATTAATTCTGAATCCACATGGTGTTAACATTTGGCGATAGTATTCGGCCAATGTGTTCCCATGTGAGTGCAGTTCTATCTCACGTTTCTTGAGGCGTTCCAGCTCCCGTAAATGATCAATGGGTCTGTCCGGTCCAAATGCCTCCTCTGTGGTAGACTTAAACAGAATACAATTAATCTCCTGTTCTGTCAATGTATAAGTGTCCGCTCTCTGGGTAACCCCCAATGAGGAATTACTCAAATTCTCCATAACACCTGAATGTAAATAGTCTAGTGCTAGTGATAACTATGGCAAGCTCACAAACGTTACACAAGACAAACGATAATAAGGCAAGACAGAAGCTCACAGAGGAGCAGGAAACTGAAATCTTGATCAAGATGCTTGATAGTATGAACTACAGGTGCTCTTTTAGTGAGGACATTCTTGATATTTCTGAGTCTCCCCCTCCCCCAGAAGAACCATTGATATGGGTTCTCCCATGTGCCATTCATTCCCATGGCTTGACCCAATCCAGTAGAGCCGACAGGGTTCTGTTGGACATAATCAGGAAGGAAGAGTGGTATGAGTATTCATATGTACCAGAACGGTTGATGCGTATGGCTGAAAGTGAACGGTATAGGTGGGTTTGATGTATGTGTGGAATGTGGGCAGAAATGTGTACATGGAGAGAGTGGAGTTTGGCAGCTTAAGGGGGTAAACAGCAATGCTATTTTGTAGAAGTCCCTGATGACAAAGGAAGTAAGGTGCATAAACCTGACCCTGCACACTATTACTGATTCCCTGTATGTGTGAGTTGTTTAAGTCAATCCAGTATTACCCATGTTAGGAGGAATGCATTGCCTGGGTTTCTATTATGCAGGTCTGTAAGGTTCCTCTCTGGAGGTTGCCTGTCAGTCAACAATACTATTATGTATGTATTATTATGTGTGCATTACAGTTTACATGCATATGTATTACGTACTTACATACTATATTGTCTGGTTCAAGGTTAAAAGTCTCTGTGACACATTGTGTACAGAAAGTAATTATTCCATTTATCCAGCTGTAAAAGTTATACGGTTAAGTATAAATCCCTAGTATACAGTGGGTATGCTGATTTTGCTAATGTTTATAATTTTATTTTGTGTATTTTAAAGTTGTTACATATGTGTTCCTCATACACGGATGTAAGGAACTGAAGAGGTTAACTCCCTTTCCAGACTTCACGGGTGTCGGATTTCACACCTGAACAGGGAGCTGTGCACAATCAACTCCTGATGGTGCAGGGATTAAAGACAGGAAGCTGTCAGAGAAAGAGAGCTAGGTTTTTCCCCAGGAGGGTAGAGAGACCTCTCCCAGCCAGCAGAGAGCCTGGCTGTTATGTTCAGTCTAGGCCTGAAGGAAGCAGGCCTATGGGGTCCAGCTGGGAATCACACCCAGGATAAAGATTGCTCCCCAGAACCGGTGTGAGTGAAGGAGTGAAGGAGCGACATGGAGACCCTGTGAAGGAATCACTGCAACAATGTCAGAAGACTTTCACTATTGTTCCCTGTCTTTCTAAATACTGTTTCATATGTTTTGTGCTGGGAACCAGGTTAGTTGGCTAGCGCCGTTAGCTAGGGACCTGCTGGTGTAGTTCGTTTCCCTAATGGAAATAGGATTTTGGTTTATTATTTTGTGCTTTGCCTTAAAGGGACAGTAGTCACAATATTTTGGTTGCTGTTTTGTGGTTAATAAAACCAATTCAGTTAAGCGGAACCTTCTGTCTGTGCGTCTATCTGCCCTCGCCTACAGGCTGCTCCATCACAGGGGATGACAAGGATTTCCACTGAGGAATTATCAATTACTTTTCATCTGAACCGCTCAAATGGGAAAGCAGACACTCTTTCATGGTTTCCTGAGGAAGGAAGTTTGGAGGGACTGGGCCAAGAAATTGGGACCCCACTTTATCGTTCCTTACAGGATCTCCCAGAAGGTGAACGAGGTGGCCTTCCCACTTCAACTTTCCCCATCACTCAAGATTCCCTCCACCTTCTATGTCTCATTGCTAAAACCGAACATCTGGAACCATTTTTTCAGGACTCTACCCACTCCTGCAAACATATCCATGGATGGTCAACTGGAGTGTGTCATCCAGAAGATCATGGACTCCCATATCTCTAGAAGGTGCCTATAGTAGCTTGGCGACTGGAGGGGCTACAGTACTGAAGAGAGGAGCTGGGTAAAGACTTGCCATGTGCATGGTCCTGCCCTGGTCAGGACTTTTCACAGTGCTTTTCATGTCAAGCCCCTGCCCTCGGCATTCAGAGTCTTCCCCTAAAAAGGGGGATACTGTGAGGACTTCAAACATGGATGCCTCCTGACTTCGCTGCCTCTAACATTATGGCCGAGATTTGAGGTTATTGTCCTTTTGCCTCTACCAAGATGGCTGTCAACAGGAAGTGACCTCACTCACCAACACTGAAGCAACCTCGGCCATTTTGCTTCCTGGCAATTACTGCCCTCACTTCCAAAATGGAAAGTCAGCCTCATTGAGATGGAAATTGCTCACACCTGTCACCTCTCTTTATAAGACTGTCATTCCCAGGAAATCCTTGCCTGTGCAAGGTTCTCTATACTGTACCTTGTCCCTGTCAGAATACCTGTGTGCTGTTTTGCCTGCCTTTGGACTTCTCTGCCTCTTTCTGGCCCGTCCCCAGAATAGTGACTGACCATTGTGACTCTCTCCTGCCCTGACCCCGGAAAAGTGACCTCAACCCTGCCACTGCACCCTGCCCTGACACCGGAACTGGACCCTGTGACAGGGTAAATAAAAGCCACCAGTTATATGCCTGGAAAACCTATGTCTAGTCTGCAGTGCAGCACTGACTAGGTTAACTTCAGCTGGGAACCTCAGGACAATTAGTTGGATCCCAGCTGCCTAATCAAGGTGTGTTAAAACCCAGGCTGTAGACACATGGAGCCTGGCTGTTGAGGAGAGAGGAGTAAGCTGCTAAAGAGATTACTGAAACAAGGTCTGAGTAGCAAAGTAGTTGAATTGTGAACTGTCTGTCCCCTGCATAGAAAAAGGGTAGCTACCTTATATATAGACTGTCTGCTAAAGAGAAACTGTTTTGTTTGGTTTGCTGAAGAAAAAGCCATTTTCTTTTGTTTGCTGATGAAAAGCTATTTTTGTTTTGTGTGCTGTATATCTTTTAAGGCTAAATAAATAAGCCTTGTCAAGAAACCCACATGTGTAGTTGCATGTACCCTGCAACAGACCCCATGAGTCTTACTCATTCAGGATCTATATCCCAGGTACGGCTCCGGCTATATACCCCACCTCTGCCTAGCGGGTCTGTCTCCTGGACAGTAACAAGCGACGTACACAAACGTAACACCCACTATGCAAAGCCCCCATAAACTCGACATGCTTCCCAGATGATTTCCAGGTACTTGAACAGGGAAGAACATTTACTAGAATCATTTTCCACTATAATGTTCACAAGGACTGTGAAACCCACAATCCAATTACCATGTTTTGGGGCACTGACCGTCTAAGGGTGTCCTCAGGTTTTCCCATCTGTCGCCCTTGTTAAACTGGTCTCACCTTCAGGGTGGAGTGATACGATAGGCACAAATTCCCCTTTCCATATGTTCTCTTTAGTGGCCAAATGCATATGCATCCCTAATGGGTTATATGCATTTAAAGACACATCATTATAGCTTGTGAACCATTACTGTATTTTAGCTGCCACAGTATTATCTATACTTATCCACTGTATTATCATATTTTTCTGCATTGTCTGTCTAATGTGTATTTTTTTTTGTACTACAGTAGTCATGTTAGATTGCTTGGCTTATTCTTTCAGCAATACTGTTTTTTCTGACCATATTTTATTGTCCTGATATCTTCCAATTTGATTGCTGGGAACACTTTTTTGTTTTGACTATGGATCTGGTTCTTAGATGTGAGTTTTTCTACTGTAACTTCTATATTGTCACAGAGCACCTTTCACTGAGTTATGTCCACTGCTTTCTGGAGACGTGCATGGCGGAACAAGAAGGAAGTCAAGACAAGATGTTTATTTAGTGGCAGCTGTTCTCGACTGGTAACAGCCACTCAAGTTATTGACCATTAACCATCAAAAAGAGCCTCTACATTCATAAATAAAGTCCAACCGATTTTAGCATGCAAATTTCCTATTTTAGAACTTGTGGAGAGATAGGAGGACTGATTCATTGGGACTCTCAATTAACATCTATAAACTGTACCAATGTCAGAACACACTAAACAGTTATTAGTTCTACATGGACTGGTCATATGATCATTACAAAACATAGGCATTTATATATTCCTTTGAAATAATTTCATGTTTGGGCACAACAATCCTTTATAAACTGAGTTTAGAAATTTGAGTTGAAAAATGTTATGGCTGGGATTCTCTAAGCTGCGATGCTGGGTATCACACCCGATCCAGAATTGACTCTGGTTGCAATAGCCAGCATCGTGGCTAAGTGAATCCTGGAGTATGAATGCTAATAATCTTTTTCTGATTGCCCGGCACACTATGTTGTTCTTTTAATCAATACATGATACAGGGAAGTGTTCAAAAAAATGTTTTTCAAAGAATGCCATGCTGCCAAAAAATGTCAAGTTATGTGATTTACTGTACTAGGAAATTGTGTATTCATTTTGGTATGGAAGGCACATTCTATTAAAGCCAGTAGCCAAAGAATTTTGGATTCTACTGTAAATAACCTGTGCATGTGGTAATCCTGTCAATGTACAGTATGTGTATCCCACCCAGCAGCTTTATTTCCGAATGCCATAGAATATCTGACAGCAACAGGGATCTTACACAATATATTATGTGATGGTGGGAAATGCAGAAAGGGATACTTTTTTTGTTTTTTAGATTTTACAAAACAAAACAAAAGACAACATATGTGCTATACTGGTCGTACAATATGTTGCAATTGAAATCGGATTCAAGTGAATAAGCCACAAGGCGCTTTGTGAATTAGAATTGCATGGTCTTTGTATAAAAGTATATTATGTAAAAGCACCCAACAGGCCTATTGCCCCCTCAGTGCTGGAGGGACAGCAATGTTTTTTTGGGCTGCAGCTTTTCTATGCATCACTTGCCCCTTAAGTACTGAAGAGCGCAAGACATTTTGTGTCCCTACAGAATCTTCACAATGAAGAGACAGGGTCACCAACAGGAAGATGCAAGTAATTACCAGCCAGCCGGTTAAAAATTGACAGCCTCCTACACCTGGGAACCTCCTGGTTTGGACTCCTTCATAAAAGGCGTTTGCTGTTTTACAGCATACTGTATCTTCACAAATGTTATTATGATACAATGTATTCAAATCTGAAAACATGTTTGTTGGCACAGAATAACATGTTTTATTGAAAAGCATATTGTCAATAAAAAATAAAGAAAAACTAGTCTGAGATGTTTTTCCCAATTCTGTTTATTAGTTGTATTGTTTATATTTGCTACTAGACTAACACAGCAAAATAATTAACTTCCCATCATTTTGGGAGACTCACTTGCCCTGGAAACAAGGCCTCCGTGTCAGCCGATAAGATATTTTTAACTCTTCTAACCTGGGAATTAAACAGCAGTTGCATTAAGTTTCAGGGGGAAAAAGATGTAATTAGGTTGGGAGATTAGGGATGTTAACATGTGTCTGGGGACTGTTATTACAGTTTCAAACAAACAGTGACATACTATTTTTGCAAATTGCATTGCACATTGCAATTCATGTTTTAGATTGAGTGTTCTGTGCATATTTTCTATTAAACAAAAGACAAAGATACCCAATGCTACATCCAATGTGACAAAATACATAGTTAAATACTTCAATGTTAATATTGTCATGAATAAGGATCATTTAGTTAAACCTCTTGGCCAAAGCGTTACAAGCCTGCAGCCACGTCACGGCATGACCGCCATGCAGGTCCTAACACTACCTGTGAACATTCTCATTTACCTCTGCAGTGGAGGGAGAAATGTCTCAATAGACCTGTCCTGCACAGGAACATGGAAACACCTGCTACTGCAGGACAGGTCTATATTATGCCGTGGCCAAGGGGTTCAACTGAATGACCCTTATTCATGAGAATACTAACATTGAAGTATTTAACTATGTATTTTGTCACATTGGATATCTTTGTCTTTTGTTGTATACATATGGTGGGTTCTGGTGTTAGAGCTTGCTGGGATTGTGTGTATATTTGATATTAAGCTACAAAAACAGAAGCAGCCACGGCACACTTACATAGAATAAATCCTACTGACTACAAATACAAAGTCATTTTTAAAAAGGTAATGTGGGTTCTACATACTGTAGCTGAGAAAAATTAGGTTGGGAAAGTCTGTCTACGGTTTACCCACTCAACATTGAAACACTGAAAAGGAATAGAACAAGTTTATATTATAGTCTGCTCATACTAGTGTTGTCGGTACACTCCCAAGGTAACGGCTTGACGTCTCTGCATTGCTACAAACAGCTGAATAAAAGGCAAAATTGCATTTTTTTTTTTTCAGTACAAAGATTAAAAACAGAAGCTATTATGGACTGCTGCTTTCTAACCTAACAATATAATGTGACATACTGTAGAAGCCATCTAACCCTAAGGCTGCCCTTGTATTCCCTGTACGTCATGAAGGCTGGCACGCCAGGGACTCTTATGACGCACAGAGAATATCTAGAGAGAAATTGTATTGTGCGATTGGGAGCCCCCCTTCTGTTTGTAAGGAATCGGGCTATTGCTCCACACACCTCCGCACCCCTTACAGAGCGCGGGTACACACGGAGGCTCTCTCAGAACATCACGGAGCTTGGCCCCACTCCCCGCTCACGTCACGCACGCACAGCTCGCGTGCACCACTCCCCAGGTGCGTGGCAACATTCCTAATAATTCTAACAATGCTCACCTGTCTCCTGCATCCTCTGTCCAAGCCCTGCTTCCGCAGGGGCCGCAGCTCCGCTCCACCTCTCACACTCATTGCTCCAGCCTTGCTATAAAAACCCTGCATGCTCAGTCACTCATTGCTGAGCATAAACCCTTGTAGCCTTGTGTTCCTGCGTTCCTGCTTTGTTGTGCCTTGCCTTGTGCTTTGCTATTCTTGCTTCCAGTTGATCTCAGGTGTACCGACCCGGCTTGACTATTTGACCCTCTCTGGATAACGACCCCGGCTTGCCTCTGACTACCCACACGTCTCCATCCCTGACCATGGCTATTGGACCCATTACTATCCCACCAGCTCCAACCCGTGACCACGGCACAACGGACAATGACTACGCTGCTGGCTCCGCCCCACAACCTCAGCAAGTATCTGGACTAACCCATTTTCTCCAACCCATACCCGGCTACGCTGACAACCCACTTTCCAGGCGTGCCTCCGCTGCTGTGGGTGCGCAGTTCTATACTTTCCCACCTCAGTACCGGGGTCCCACCTTGTTCATAGTGAGCGCAAGTGTTACACTGTTCACATCACTGGGGGTCAGTTGCGACCACGTGATTGTTACATCAAGCATGATTGCGATCCCAGGAGACCAAGAGGCCTTTGGGCATTACTAGTTTTTCAGCTGCAAATGGATCAAACAACATATCCGAGTCAAACACCTGTGTGGTAGTTATGACTTTAGAGATTTAAACCAACAATAAAATGAATATGCGATTGTTTGCATTTTTTCTATTTTTAGTTTCTCTATTGGGCTTGTTTCACTATTGATGAACTCTTAAAAGTAGAATAACTTCTTTGCTTCCCACTTGCATCACAGGACACATTTCCTAAGAATTGTGAATATTCCGCAATGTAATTCTGCATATAATTGATTGTACAACAAGCAACAGAGAATACGACAAAAATACACAGTAAAATACTTATATATTCTCTTGAAAAAGGGTCATTTAATTTAACCTTTTGGCTAAAGCGTTGTAAGCTTGCGAGCCACGACAAGGCAGACACCTGTTCGCAAGTCCTAACACTACCAGATAAATTACTAATATATCTCTATTTGGATTAAAATTCTCATTTGCCTCTATCCTCTATCCAGTAGAATGAGACCTGCTGACTTGGGAAGTGGGGAGGGGCGGGCTTAAACCCCTGGGAAGGAGGAGCCACTAATCTCCAAACAGCTGAGACAGCTGAAAATAAGTTAACAAACAATACACAGAACCCCAGTAAGCTCTTTTTGGGAACCCATGAGCCCCCACAAAATATATATGTATAGTCAAAAAGGAAAACTATTGAGCGTGGCAAATGTATACAAGCAACAGAGAAGCCCAATGCTACAATTAATTTAATCCTAATAGAGGTATATTAGTATTTTATGAGGTAGTGTTAGGACCTGTGAACTGTGTCTGCCTTGACGTGGCTCACAGGCTTACAACGCTTTGGCCAAAGGGTTAAACTAAATGACCCTTTTTCAAGAGAATATATAAGTATTTTACTGTGTATTTTTGTCATGTTGGATGTAGCATTGGGCTTCTCTGTTGCTTGTTGTATACATTTTCCACGCTCAATAGCTCTCCTTTTTGACACTTATATACATATATATTTTGTGGGGGCTCAGGGGTTCCCAAAATGAGCTTTCTGGGGTTCTGTGTGTTGTTTATAATTGATTGTAGCTCATCACTTGTCTCCTGTTCTGTGTGTAGGGCAGAAACTTTGCTCTTCCCCATGACAAGGGTGGAAGAGGTCCTAGTGGTCTTTACAAGACACACACAGTTATGGCATTGCCATTTACTTTGTGGCCACTCGCTTCGGAAGCATGCATACAAAACTAAGAACACAGAGCAGATTAGCATGGTCCCTGTGTAAGGATGACAAGTATACAATGATTGACTGAAAAACATGCACCAAATGCCTGTAAATTGATAAGCAGGATTTACCATTACATTTATAAACTCGCAAAATGATTTAGATCCCTTTGTGCTACAGAAAACTATCTTCTCCTGTAATCTAAATAGAATAAACATTTTTGCACAAAGTTTTCAGATTAATAAATGTATCCCAAAAAAGGTTATGATTATAGAAAATTGCTTGCATTATATAATTTTGCATACCTACTGCATTTAGTTTGTACTGTACTAGGTTTCTGTGTCTTGTACCTTGTACTGAGTACTCTTCTACATATTTCTGCCTGCGCATTTAGATAGACCCATTATCTCACTTAGCTAGTTAGAACAGCTTGGAGATTGCTCTTTTTGTTTTACATGTAATAAGTAAATCATCACTCTATAAATACAAAAGGTACCATTGTTTCATCAGTAAACTGATCAGTGCACATAATAAACTGTACCTGTTAAGGTGCCTTCACAAGAGATGCTCACTTACTTGGAAGCTCCTGTCGTTGTTTGCAAACTCACAAACACGAGTTCTAGATAATGAGTAGTTTATTGCACAGTAAAGCACAGAGTATGATCATACACATTCACAAGTCAATGAGACTCTCTACTAGGGAGTGTTCAAGCAGGCATTATATACACTTGATTTCCTTCTTGTCTAAACTAGGCAGAATATAATAATCACTCCTTAATTCTTAAACCAATTATCTTACAGATCATTAAAACCTGGTTAAAACTAGATTAAAACAGCTCTCTATAGGAGACATGTACTACTTGATACCAAGAATTTGGGCATTACTTCAGGCACATTCGTAAATCTACTGTGAGCGAATCTTACTCAAACCACACACACATTCTTACACATAAAATTGACACTAAAAAAAACATAACAGAACAGACAAAATGGAAACAGAACATCGTCTTCAATCCTTCTCCAGAGACCACCCCAGTCCATTTCAGTAATATCACAGTATATTCATTTCAGCAATATTACTTCATCACTCCTCTATCCTGCAATGATGGAGACATTAAAGTCTATGGGGCTCATGGTGTGCTAAATGCCCATTTTCTCCCCATCAAAGTATGACAAACACATAATTTGTGGATAAACAAATTGTGACTCCCACTGCTGCCCTTAAAAGGACATGCTTAACATTTCCACTCGCCACAATGAGGGCACTATTATACCAGGTATCCATATACCTCCTGGGCTCTCCATGTCTGGCAAGCATCAAAACCCAACCAAACGCTGTGACAAAAGATCTATAATAATAAAATATATATTAATAACATCGTTACATAGTAGATGAGGTTGAATAAAGACATGCGTCCATCAAGTTCAACCTATGATAAATTTAGACGACAAATCATTAATCTAATATCTATACTTACAGTATATTGATCCAGAGGAAGGTGAACAAAAAACCCCAAGTATGAAATACAATGATATATCTTAAGGGGAAAAATAAATTCCTCCCTGACTCCAAGAATTGGCAATCAGATTACTCCCTGGATCAACATCCTTCCCATGATTACTTATTTGTTATATCCCTGTATATCTTTACTTTCTAAAAAAGGTGTACTACTTTTTTTTTTTTAAGAAATCTATTGTATCTGCCATCACAGTCTCCATGAGTAATGAACTCCACATTTTAACTGCCCTTACTGTAAAAAAAACCCTTTCCTTTGTTGCTAGTGAAATCTTCTTTCGTCCAACCTTGAGGGATGATCCAGAGTCCATTGTACTTACCTTGGGATGAATAGTTTACAATTAAACATTTTCTGCAAACAAAATTAATCTTCAACTCCTGAAGGGCCAATTTAGAATGGTTCCCCCTCGCACGCAATGCATCCTTCAAATTCCTTACCCTCAAGCCTTCCGTTACGCCTCGCCCCCAACTCAGGGCTTAACTCCTCCCAGGGAGGGGAGCGCACGAAGACTGCACACAGCCCTCTACAATAAGAAAAAAGGGGGGGAGAGGCACCCGCAAGCCAAGAGTCCCCTGCCTTACTGCTGGAACCTTCTTGGCGAGCTAAATGCCCATTTTCTCCCCATCAACGAACAACAAACACATAATTTGCAGATAAACAAGGCCACAGCTTTATTTAATTTGAAACCAGAGTTTGTTACCAAAACGCTTCTTTAACCCCTGCCAGGCAGTCCGACCATAGTACAGAGCCCAAGGGCGCCGCCGTAACTTATGACTCCCACTGCTGCCCTTAAAGGGACATGCTTAATATTTCCACTCGCCACAGTGAGGGCCCCATTACAGCCGGTATCCACATACCTCCTGGGATCTCCATGTCTGGCAGGCACCAAAACCCCGCCATGGCCAAGGACATTTACACCTAAATGGTCCTTGCCCCCCCTCCCCATGGCACAAGCTACCTCTACACCTTATACAAAACCAATATTAAATATATTGTACCCAATATTTGAAAGGTGTATTATCAAACCCCAACCAGGTATGGCCTCTTGTTACTATGTGTGCTTTAAACCAGGGGTGAGCAAACTTTTTATGCCGAGCCCCCCTTTTCATCCATAAAATTTATCGGGCCCCCCTGCCTGATGTAATCAAAATCACATGAAAAAAAAAAAACCTTTATTAAACGGTATACAATATAAATCCAAATATGTTTAAATACTTACATATTTCAACAGCTCGCGCTTGCAAAATTAGGCTGCGTCCACGCTGCCGCTGAGAGCGGTGACATCACCAACTCTCCAAGCATGAGCACAGGGTGTCCTGCATAATTTTGCAAGCGTGGATCGGGGCTATTTGTGTGAGTGTCTGTGTGTGTCTGTGTGTGTCTGTGTGTGGCTGTGTGTGTGTGTGTGTGTGTGTGTGTGTATTGACTGCTGCTGAGCGCACATCAAAGTCAATTTTGTTTGACTCCCCAAATGCCAAGCTTGGGAGAGCGTACGTGCACAAAGGCAATCCTTTGGGGGGGCATTCATCCACCTCTTTGCTATCTCCCTTCCCTCTCCCCCCCCCTCTTTTTATTCCTTCCCCTCCATGCTTTTTGTCTTGCTATCCCCATTGTCATCCAAACTCCTACCTACAGTATTATTTATTTTTACCCGTTTTCAATGTTGTGTTTTCACTTTCTTTTGTATTATTTCTGTACATTCATAGTATGATTGATATAGGTGCAGCCGACCCTTTCACTTGCAGAGGATCGCAGCGAAGCAGGTTGCCAGCGGAGGAGAGCAGGAACACAGCGCTATTGCAGGGCAGACACCAAAGGAGGGGCGTTTGACTTCACCGTGCTCGGGCGTGCTCCTCCCCGTACCTCCGCAGCCCCTGCGCGTGCGCTCACACACCATTACGTTGCCGCCACCTGCACTACCCTTTCAGCCACCCGCACACATCTTCGGCTGCCCGCCCGTGCACATCTTCTTGGCCGCCCCTCGCGCACAGTGTCTGCCGGCCCGCGCACCCAGTTTTCGTCGCACGCCGCCTGCGCCCCCCTAAATAATCTTGCTCCTCATTGCCCCCCCAGTTTGCGCACCACTGCATTACAACACACACTCTCTCAATCAATCACCACATACACACACTCACCACATACACTCAATCAATCACCACACACACACACTCAATCCCTCCCCCACACACTCAATCCCCCCCACACACACACACACCACACACTCAATCCCCACACTCACACACTCTATCCCCCCACACACACACACACAATCCCCACACACACTCAACCCCCCCCACAACCCCAATCCTACCCCCCCACACCCCCACTCGCATCCCCAACCTCACTCCCCCAACACACACACAATCCCCCCCCACCACACCCCCTCAACTCCCCCCCACACACACTACATCCCCCACACCCCCACTCCCCCCCCCACACCCCCCAACCACCCCAACACCCAATCCCCCCCCACACACACAATCCCCCCCACACCCACACCCAAGCCCTCCCCCACACCACCACACCCACCACACACCAATCCCCCCACCCACACACCCCACCATCCCCCCCCCAACACGACACACCACCCCACCCACACACCACCCAACCTCACCATCCCCCCCCCCCCCCCCACCACACCACACTCATCCCCCCCCCCACACCACACCCTCCATCCCCCCACACACCACTCCCCACCCCACCCACACACAAACACTTTCACCTGGGGGGGGCGACATGCTCCGATCCCCCAACCCCCATGCTACTGAAAACTGGTGCGGGAAGCAGACAGAAGAGAAGTAGGGGCTGTCTGTGTGCAGAGAGACCCCGCCCCGTCTGCAAGACACACACAAGATAGAAGCAGCACGGAGCTTCTGGCCGCCCGTGCACAGCTCTGCCCGCCCCCAGGTTTCCCTGCAAGCAGCCCGCGCCCCCCCTACATAATCTTGCGCCCCCCCAAGGGGGCACGCCCCACAGTTTGCGCACCGCTGCTTTAAAGAATAGTCTCCCAAACCTTTTATAAATTTACCCATGGCCAGGGGCATAGCTTTAGCCTGGGCAGCCCGACGGCCCACTCTTTTGGGGGGCCCGCTCTCCCTCACTGTCGACGGCCCATCTGTCTCTTCAGATAGAGAGAGGCTTGGGTGGGTAGGAGCAGAGCGGTGGATGCCGGCTGCGGAGTGTGGGGCTGATCATAGAACAGCTGGAGGGAGGAGGTGAGTAGGGCTTTCTTCCTGCTTAACCACTTCTGGGCAGCAGGTGGTGCTGTAGAGCACTCCATAGCTGCTCCTCTCACGGTTCTGTGTGTCTGTTGGTAAGTGTGTGTGTGTGTGTCTGTGTTGGTAAGTGTGTGTGTCTGTGATTGGTGTGTGTGTGTCTGTGTTGGTAAGTGTGTGTGTCTGTGATGGTGTGTGTGTGTGTGTCTGTGTTGGTAAGTGTGTGTGTGTTTATAAGTGTGTGTTGGTGTGTGTAATGCATATGTGTGTCATGCATTATGTGCATGTATATGTTGTATATTGTGTTTTTTTAAATATGTTGAATATAAATGTGTATTTGTATGTGGTATGTGTGCATATGGTGTAGTGTTTGTGTGCATATATGTGAGGGGAGGGAGGAGAGATAGGATGGGGGACCAGGGAGAAGAGATGATGAGGAGGAGGGGGGAGAAATGAGGAGGAGGGGGGAGAAATGAGGAGGAGGGGGAGAGGAGATGATGAGGGGGAGAGGAGATGATGAGGGGGAGAGATGATGAGGGATGATGAGGAGGAGGGATGGGGAGAGATGAGGGATGATGAAATAGAGCAGGGGAGCGCAATCTTTTCCTCCTGCGCCCCCCTTCCGACTGTCCCCCTCTCCGCGCCCCCCACCCCTTTACCTTGGTTCTGGTTGTTATGAATGCCATTGCGACGTGTCTCCAGAAGCCGTCTGAACCAAGATAAGTGAAGCTTAGGCTAAGGCCCCGGTATCTCCGCTGTAATGCGCGCCCGCCATATTGACGGCGCGTTCAGCCGATTCCCCGGCCTGCAGCTCACTGCAGGAAGAGAGACTGGGGGGGGGGGGCGTGGCGGGGGAGTGATGGGGGCGCGACCATGACGTCACCCGGCAGGTTCGCTCTCATTGGCTGAACCGCTGGGGGGCGTGCCTAATCGCTCGACGCGAGTCCTGCTCTCAATTCTATTGAGAGCAGGAGCAACTCTCGCCCGAGCGCTGCGGCCCTCCCTCGCAGCGGGCCCGGCGCCATTGAGGGGAGGGCTTTCGTCCGTGCAGCGTCCGCCACAGCGGACGCTGTAGTAGGCAGCGGGGGCAAGGCCTAACAGAGGCCTTCGCCGCTTCCCTGACATTTAATTTAAGTGCCTTCTGGAAGCGTGTGGGGCCTCTGTAAACCCCGCGCCCCCCATTGATAATCTCGCACAACACCCAGTTTGCGCACCCCTGAGATAGAGGATCAGGGAGAGGATGGGAGGGATGGAGAAAAAATTCTAATATTAATATTAATGGAGCCCTGAATTATTTTTTGCCTTGGGGCCCGCGAATGTCTAGCTACGCCACTGCCTTGTTTATCCTGCACCTACAAATCAGAATTGCCCCGGGGTTCCTAGCCCCAATACAACACAACCATGGCATAATTTCAGACAAAATTAATATTATTGTTAAATGCCACCAATATACTTGCCGAATTCCTTTTCATTTCCCGCACAAGACCACTGAGCGCTTATAACTCAAGACGTTGCCCCCTACATGTATTACCAAAAGATCCGGGCGCAGCGTAACCGTTGCTGTCTAAATAAATCAGGCAAAACCTGCATCCAATGCAACCTCTACTGTCCAACCACGTAATGCAAGCCTGGTCTGGGTGATATCCAAATCGACAGTCGTAAAAGTTGCTCTTCCGCCAGGCTACCGGCCCAGAAGACTATAAAGTACTAAAATGGTAAACCCCGCTCCAGCTAAATGTTAAGTAAATGTATGGGGGTAAGGTGCTGATGGGTGACGTAATAAGTAAACCACATAGAGAAAAGAACCAACTTAAAGCACTCAATGACCCCTATGCAGTATAATGATAATATTAAAAATAATCTTTAATGCTAAACTAATTAAAATAATGGGTGTTAAAATACACTCCGGGTTAATGTAATAGAGGGACAGTTTGAGGTGATTTTGCAGCCCATCCCCACCTTTGCTCATACCTAACTACCACAATTAGGGAATACTGCAAATCAGTTCTTTGGACACGTTTGATCTAATTCACCTCAAACTGTCCCTCTATTACATTAACCCGGAGTGTCATATATACTCATCTTAGGGTTAACATATATGTGTGTCATTTGATGTATTTTAACACCCATTATTTTAATTAGTTTAGCATTAAAGATTATTTTTAATATTATCATCATACTTCATAGGGGTCATTGAGTGCTTTAAGTGGGTTCTTTTCTCTATGTGGTTTACCGGCCCAGAAGACAAGTGAATCCCCACGTCCCAGATCTGCCTACAACTAGGGGCTTACTGCCTTTGATGCGGCTCCAATGCGAAATGTATTTGTCCCGTCATCACACCAAACCCATCACGTATGTATGCTCACCCCGTATAACAATGAAACCTCCATTGTCTTACCAATTCCGTCAACCATTGTATCCGACACCAAACTTACTTGGCCAACCTGCTCCTTTTAGAATTCGAGCCAAACGCTGTATACACTCTCCGGAGACTGACCCCAGAAGGCTATACAAACCGACATAATACCTCCCCACTCCATACCAAAATGAAATAAATAAAAGTTAACATACGCCGGAACCGGTTCGATGTCTGGGGCACTACCCTCAGCCATTTCCAAATGAACCACACAGTCAGATAAAAAGAACGGGGTGAGATCAAACCACTCCCCCTGCTATTGTTCCATACACACCGTGGTCCACCCGTAAAACACTGCAAACAACGCCCTTGATGCATAGAAAATTTGCAAGTATCCATCCCCACAGTCTTTTATTTCAATTGATTATTCAATACGCTAACACCATAATATACCATGATTAGCTGTATAGAGAAAGCCTGTTCCCTGAGGAAAATCTGCACCTTGACCACCAAAAGGCCCGCGAGACTGGAGCGTCACAAAGCCTAGTTCTTTACCCTCAGACCTGATGTAATTATAAACCGCAGCATGTCACGCTTTTCCCTAAGGATCTTATACCCTTTCCCCAGTATCTATATTTATGCCTAAAAAAAAGACATAACAGCATGAAGGCTCTCTGTCTTGTAATGGAAATGTTCAAAAGTGCCCAGTTTTAAACAACTTACATGTAGCTCCAAACACTCCCGGTTCTTTCTTTGGGACTTACCCTAAAAAGGGGGGTTACCCCCCAAAATCTTGCCATCTTGTAATAACTCCTGTTAAATGTCATACTCTAACACAGCGGTGCGCAAACTGGGGGGCACGAGACTGAGTGCGGGGGGCGCGGGGTTTACAGAGGCCCCGCGCGCTTCCCGAAGTCACTTAAATTAAGTGCCGGGGGAGCTGCAGGGTCTCTGTAAACCTAACTTACCTTGGCTCCAGCGGCTTCTCACACGCGTCGCCATGGCAACGCGGCATCACGTGACGTCATGATGCCGGAGAGGGGGGAAGAGGGGGCGCGGAGGTGAGGGGACCGCCGGCAGGGGGGCGCAGGGAAAAAAGTTTGCGCCCCCAAGCTCTAACAGATTATAGAAATTAAACTAGTATCGCTCTTTCCGATATTATACCCATAGTTCTTAAACCTGATTGCTATTTTGTAACGTAACTGCATATACAGTTGCATCAATGGGTGACTCAGAAGTCTGCAACCTGTTGCATTAATGCATACCTCCCCATCTGGAGGTATGCCGATGTAAAAACTAAATCTTCTACCTTGAAATCACAATACCAGACAAGCTTTAAATAGGCTAAGGGGACCCCAAACAAGTTCTATTTATGCAACTGTAACGGTTCTTCCCTGTGAATACAGACGCTACCACCTGCTGTGTAACCTGTGTGGCTCTCAGGAGCCTAAGCCTCCGCTTGGGGAGCCTGGGGTACATACATATAATACGATCTCGTGGTGCAACGCCTCCACCTGGGAGGGATCCCAACGGAGTGGGAGGAGGCCCTCACAGGAAACAATCACGTTAAGCAGACAGTTGTAAAACAGAACTGGCTTTACTGCATATATATAAGCATAACATTCACTAAACACATTAACGGTTAGCACTGCATAAGGATATTGCATAATCCCCACACCCACCACCATGTATCCCCACACCATGTCCAATCGCACTATACAAGGCCCTTGGCCACTCTCCACGTAAGTGTCCCCAAGTGATACCCCCACCCTTTAGGCGTGCTTCTTGCGTTGCTGTATAGTGTTGGTGCACTTGAAGAATGATACCTGCCCGGGGCTCCCACCCCGGGTTCCGCAGACTACGACAGGGATTCCGCCCGATCCGACGTCGTCCTCCGCACCGCAATTGGGTGAATTCCAGTGTGGATAATATCACCTTAGTCTCAGTGTCTTTGGTGGCGTTCTGAGCCCAGAACCCACCTCGCAGGGCTGCACGGCTTCAGCGCTGTGTCCCTGACTATGCAAACAGCTAATGGGGCAGTGTCCCTATCTAGGGCCTGTCCCTATAGCACAACAAGCTACACAGTGGCTCAGGACCTAACTGGGACCTAGGGGGCTGCTGGCCTAATGCAGTGGGTCACTGACCCCTGCACTCACCTCCTACCCCTAGCTTGTCCTGGTCCTGACTAACGTGCTCCTCGCGCGAAATGTATCAATCCCTCTGTGCAGGGAGATACTCTAGCCCTATTGGCTCCTTGGCGTCCCGTGGAGTGCTCCGGAGGCTCATGGGACTTGTAGTCCCTACAAGAGCCTGTCCCTAGTAGGCTAGGGTTCGCGCGCTTGCTGCTCGCGCATGCGCAACTGTCCCGGCCAAGATGGTGGCGCTCTGCACGGGGAGCCAACGAGAGCCCTAGCGACGCGCCCGCGACCCTGACAAACGGCCGCTCCCGTCCCCAGCAACCTCCGCTCCGGTTCCCGTCTGCCCCTCACCCCTGCAATCGCCGACGGGTCCGCCATTGGGCTCCGCGGCACCCGCGATCGCCAGCCAGGTGAGGGAGGGCAGAGGGGGACCTGGCTACACAACCAAAATTAAATCAAGTAGATTTGGAAGCAGGATAACTGTGCAGCCTATTCAGCCAAATTCTCAGAATTCCGTGCCGCCATGACCTATACACATTATATTCCTCACTTCATTGCATGTGTGCGGTACAAAGCTGGTTTGTTCCCCAATTGCTGTATGTGATGCTGAAATTCTGTGTTGGCCAAATTATACAACTCACCAAAGCCGGGGCCAGTTAAAAATACAATTGGCTGGAAGTAAAAAACATTGATGTACACCACTGGACTTGATGAATGTGCTTAGTACCTCTTTTGCATCAAGCAGAGATGTCCTTCAAACCCACACCTCTTGAGCGTCTTGAGCCTAAATCCGTTGCCTTATACTGGTCATCTATGTTAATTGCAGCTTCCCATTTATTATCCTTCTTTATTCTAAGTCCAGGGTGGGCAACCCTGTCGCCATTCGTCACTTGTGGCAAATTGGCAGTGAAACTGTGCCGAACAGGGCCGCCGGGACTCCCTGTGTTTGGGGGTGGGGGGGAGATGATATGCAGCGCGGGAGAGGGTGTGCGGCACCGGGCTGAAAGTATTAGCCGGTAACATAATCACTTGAGTGAGAGTCAGAGCAGGACTGCAGGGGAGGTGCGCTATCTAGCGGCCTCACCCGGAACTTTCTGTCTGCTGCTATAGAGCACTCCTCTCCCCGTGCTGCTCCTGCTCTGACTCAAGAGATTTTACTACCGGACAAGGTAAGCATGGATGGGAGGACTGGGAGATACTTACTGGTGAGGTTACCGGTTTCAAATCTCCCTCAGTGTAAACAAAATGGCGGCAAAATATTGTGCAAATAGGATGTCGCAACATCAACACTTTAAGATTCACACCTTCTTGTATTTATATCACTAGCTCTCAGCATAGTGCTTCCCCTCAATAATAGATAGATAAATAGGTGGGCAGCACATACAGTACTGTACTCAACATATACAGGAGGGTGATCCTGATCTTTTTAATATGGAATATTTTTTAAGTGAAACGTCTTTGCTGGCACCTACCAAAATTTCGCTTGCACAAAATCGCCTTCATGGTGACGGAAGTTGGTAATGGAAGTGACGTCACTGCTGGCAGAAGAGGCCGTCGGTGATGTCAGTGTTGGCAGCAGCGCCCGGCGCCACGTGCCAGATCGGAAGCAGCAGCAACGCCACCACACTTGGGAGAAGGAGACCACACACACAGAGACATGGTGAACACCACACAGACACACAGAGACACACAACACACACAGAGACATGGTGAACACCACACAGACACACAGAGACACACACACACAGAGACATGGTGAACACCACACAGACACACAGAGACACACACACACAGAGACATGGTGAACACCACACAGACACACAGGCACACACACACCAGGAATTCACAGTTAGTATAAATCTAAAAGTGCAAATAGCTAAAAACAGGGTGTGTGTACGGAGCACGCACATTCTAAGTCACACTTCTTTGTGTTTTGTCACTGAAATTGTGTTTGATTTTTAATTAAAAACATCACCATCACAAAAACAATTTCTGTGACAAAACAGTGACAAAAGACAAAGACGTTTCTATAAAATGTGCCTGCTCGGCACACGCACCTTTTCTTACTTATAATATTTTTCTCCGGTAGAAAACAATATAGAATAACATCTTACCATAAATATACAAATCTAAATTTATTCCCCACTGGAAAAAAAATGTTTACTGTCTCAAAAATTAAAAGCACGTCTAAATATGGTTTCAATCATGATTTGCCAGTGCTAAGAAGCCCATGTTGCTGTTACTGTATGTACTCAGAAAAGAAACACGTTTTGCATATTCCCAGTTTTGGCCTTTCTAGTTATTGGAGGTAGTTTGTCCCTCCGTGGGCACCGTTGCTGGGCTTCCATAGCACTGTTTTTGACCTGTCATGGCGTCCCCCAGCAGCGGCATGGGCTCGTATGAGTCCCTGCGTTATGCGGAGTACATGAGAAGGACCGGGGGAAATAGATCAGCTACCGACCTTGATCGAAGATTGGTGAGTAATGGACGGCGGGGCGGATCCTGCCCCTCACAGGAGCCGAATCTGCAGTGACCTTGCCAGCCAGAGCCCGCAGTCACCTCCCGCCTGTCACTCCGCAGAGAGGAATGCATAGCAGTGTCACGTTATTGTGATAGAATCCCTGACGTGTCTTTAAAAACAACTACGGTCTGTGTGTGGTTTATTGATAACTGGCATTGCTGGATATTTTGGGGCAGCTTTAAAGGTCATTCACCCACCCAACAACTTTATAATCACTAATTGTTTGCCTTGTTCGGATGTTTCCAAAAATGTACTGTAAACCCTCTCCCCACAAGACTCTTCTTTTCACCTCATTTACTCCATTGCTGTCAAGATCCAAGTCCAAATGAGTGACATTTCTTCATCCTGTATCAAATGGCAATGACGATGTAATTGAACAAATATGACTTAATATGAAGGTCTGAACCAGCAAGTCCTCTAAGTAGTCACTTAGTTTTGTTATACCTGAATCTTTGATTTATAAAAGTCTCCTTGCTCCACTAAAAAGCCCAGTTATATAAAAATAGTGTATTTGCGTTATAAATAATAAAGAACTGTACAGAGAAACAACTATCCTCAGTACAGGCATACCCCGCTTTAAGTACACTCACTTTAAGTACACTCGCGAGTAAGTACATATCGCCCAATAGGCAAACGGCAGCTCGCGCATGCACCTGTCATCACGTCCTGAACAGCAATACCGGCTACCTAACTGTACCGAAGCTGTGCGCAAGCGGGGAGACTATAGAGCCTGTTACAGATGCGTTATTTACATCAGTTATGCACGTATATAACGATTGCAGTACAGCACATGCATCGATAAGTGGGAAAAGGTAGTGCTTCACTTTAAGTACATTTTCGCTTTACATACATGCTCCGGTCCCATTGCGTACGTTAATGCGGGGTATGCCTGTACTGTACTCTTGCTTTTTGGTAATTGAGATACAGTACTCATTACAGGCCAGAGACCAATGTGTACCTGGGCACAGCTCCAAGATGTATGAAACATTTCATTGCTGTTGCATAAGGGTTTGTTGTGCTGCAAAGGTCCTGACAGGAATGTCTACACACTTATTTTTTTGCTTAGATTGAACTGTCAATGTTATGTTGCTATCGGTATAGATATGAAGGGGCATATTTACTAACCCGTGCTACTCCATAAGACACCTTCCAGCACAGACTAGTAAATATGGCCCCTGGCTGTAAGGTGTCTTGCAAATGTAGTCATAGTATGGCATCCCATGATGGGCACCCTCGGGTGACATGGCACTGTAGCCCCACACTCTTCACTCTCGCAGCTGATTCAAAACATTGGCCGCTTCTCCCGCTGACGCGTTGTGTATGTCCCGATGCAGCGCACCACAGTTTGCAATAATGTGGACTACATCTGTACAGAGTAACATTGCACATAGTAATACAGTCTGTCCCTTTCTTTCCCAATTATATGAAAGGGGTTGTACAGGGTCTTTCAGCATGTTTTTTATAGACTTGCACGTCTTGAAAACGTGGCCAGAAATGTTCTAGGCACAAAATGTACACAGACCTTCCTTTTTTTTTTTTTTTAATTGAATAGGCTAACGTTCATGTACAATGGCGGATTTCCCGTTAGGCCCAGGCATAGGGTGGCAAAAACATCCGCCCCCATATGCATTTGCCACGCTGTCGGACATAATGGAAAGGCACTTACATGTGTCCTGCCGCCTCCTCAAATGACGCATGGATGTTCCAACGTGAAATCACATGGCGTGATGTTGCAACGTCAAATTGTGCCATGACGTCGCGTTGCCATGGCAACGTGACGTCATGCGGTGTCATTTGACGCTGGTGTTCCAAAGGCGATAGAGGGCAGAAGCAAGGAGGCGGCAGAACACATTTAAGTGCCATGGGGCGGCGGATTAGAAAGTTCATGTATTTATATATTCTTAGTTAATTATTTTGCATAGGGTAAATATGGAAATCTGCACACACCACACTCCATTTTATAACCTATTCCTAAATTAAAAATCCCAGGTTTAATGAATTTACATGTTTAGGAAGTTAAATCTGGGTGATTGATGTCGTCTTTTACAAAAACACACTCGCCTATCAGTATTTTAAATAGTTTGTTAAAGTTTTGTTTTTAAACCTCAGGTCTATTTTTTTTCTAGCTACTATCCTAAGTGTGATGTCACTGTTTTTAATAAGAGCTATCATGGATAGAGCCTCTTCTTTCCCTTATCTTGAGTGGTGTCTGACTAAGACATGATGGGTTACAGGTAGTGGAAACATTTGATTGACAAACAGAGGCAGAACTAGGTCGTTGTAGAAAGAAAAACAATATAGAATGTATTATTGTTTTACTTTTGTAGTCCTGTTGAAAACAAAATCAAAGCAATATTACACTATACATTTTTCTTTTTTCTCTTCTGTTTTCCACACGATTTGTGCGTTTGAAATGGATTTGATTTAAAGATACATTTTTAATTGGAAGTGGTAAGAAGCAGCACTTGGGATTTAATTCATAAATAGGGAAAGCATATATTTGTAGATATCTTTTTGGATCTTAACGCTGCTTATTTTTGTTTTGTTATTTGCTGATGACATTGAGCATTTTTATTAGCCTGTGAGGGTTGGAATGTGGCTATATTGATTTGTAAGAAATAGAATACCAGAAATCACAATACTGTAGACCAAGGGTATGCAAATTTTTCTCCCTGCGCCACCCTGCCTGCTCTCACCTCCTGCTTGCGCCCACCTCCCCCTGTTCAGCTCCGGCGTCATGACACCACGGAGTTATGTGACGTCACGTTAACATGGTTTGATTTGACGCATCGCTGTTAAGTTTAAGGTAAGTAAAATTACAGAGGCCTTGCGTGATCCCCGGCATATAATTTAAATGCCTTCAGGTAAGCGTGGGGATTTCTGTAACTGCCACGCTCCCCCCCTAAAAATCTTACGCCGCCCAGTTAGCGCACCCCTGTTATAGACCAAAACTAGTCTAAAATAAATAAACTGACAGAGAGTAACTAACTGGGTGCTAAAGACTAGTCTATCCTGGTCAGTTTAGCAGTGAAGTCGACAAAGCATACTTCCAGCACACCAAAATATAGACCATGTCATAGTTAACGGGGGAAGAACTGCATAGGACACTTGATAAAAGGAATATGAATAAAGTACCTGGTTCCGATGGCATGCACCCAAGAGTTCTTAAGAAGCTAAGGTCAGTAATAGCCAAACCATTACATTAATATACAAGGACTCAATTTCTACAGGCTCAGTACCACAAGATTGGGGTAAAGCAGATGTGATGCTTATATTTAAAACGGGATCTAGACCAGAACCAGGGAATTACAGACCTGTAATCCTGACATCGATAGTAGGTAAGCTACTTGAAGTACAGGATAATCAGGAATACCGAATGGATAACAAAATTATTACTAATAGTTAGCATGGATTTATGAAGGATAAGTCGTGCCAAACCAATCTCAGTAGTTTCTTTGAGGAGGTAAGTAGGAATTTAGACCAGGGTAATGCTGTTGATGTAGTCTACTTGGATTTTGTAAAGGCTTTTGATACAGTGCAACACATAAGGTTAGTGTACAAAGTAAGGAGATTAGACGCTCTAAAAATATTTGCACCTGGATGGAAAACTGGTTGAATGATAGACGACAGAGTTGTCATAAATGGAACCTTTTCAGCTTGGGCTAAAGTTGTAAGTGGAGTACCTGTAGGATCGGTACTGGGACCCCTGCTTTTTAACTTGTATATTAATGACCTTGAGGTTGTGTAGCGTGTGCTCACCACAAATGGGACTAGACCGCGAGGCTGAGGTGGGGATGTATAAAGCCACAGCCCTACAACCACGAGACCAGGTCCGGATTGCAGTGTCAGGGTCGTGTAGCCAAGGTAGGAGCGTTCGGGTGAGTCGTGGTACTTGTCGTAGTCAGGGGTTGGAGAGGAGAGAGTCATCGTAATTGAGGAGAGAGCGGGAGTCCAGAGGCAAGCTGAGGTCCAGGGGCACAGAAGAGAGAAGTCCAGGTACGAGCAGGGGTTACAACGAAGGTCATACAAGGCACAGTAACAGCAGCAAGCACGGATACACAAACAGGAGTTTATACTCAGCCAGTAGCCATGGGGCTGACTACGCCTATAAAGGATTGAGGGCCAATAGGAAGGTAGCAAGATGGAGGTGATTACACATAGGTTGTGTGTTGATGGGTGGAAAGGTCACAGGTATCACGGTGAGGAGCAACTGAGGTTAATGTTGTTTACAGCGTGGCGTGCGGGTGCATGAGGAATGCGGCACGCGTGTTACCGGTGGGGCTGTCCCCCGAAGTTGCGGACGGCACTCTGCGCGCATCCGCCATGACTCTGCGTGATGTGTCCGAGGGGCGTGGCCTAGCCCCGATCTTGACAGGTTAGCATAGAGAGCAAAGTCTCTATCTTTGCTGATGACACTAAATTGTGTAAGGTAGTAAAATCAGAGCAGGATGTAATTTCTCTCCAGAAGGACTTGGATAAGCTGGAAACTTGGGCAGGTAAATGGCAGATGAGGTTTAATACAGATAAATGTAAGGTGATGCATTTGGGAAGCAAGAATAAACAGGCGACATAAATTAAATGGGGATAAATTGGGGAATCCTTGATGGAGAAGGATTTAGGACTGCTTCTAGACAGCAGTCTTAACACTAGTGCCCAATGCCATGCAGTAGCTGCAAAGGCAAATAAGATCTTATCTTGTGAAGTATGCTTGTCGTGCGCTATGCATATGCCCAAGGGCTGTGTCTGAACAGGGGGGAGGTTCAGCGGGAAGCCCGTCAGGAGATTTATGCTTATCCTAGAGATATCAGTGACACTGCGGTCACTCTCCTAAGTGGATAGTCTCTCTTGCCCCGGGGATTAGAGTTCCGTCGGGGACCCGGATATGGGATGCTGGAGGTAAGAAAAAGACGAAGACCGTCTTACCCTCTATAGTGAAGCCTTCCTCAGTAACGGGTCCCGCTTCCGCAATGAATGCAGACCGCACGTCCACGGTGAGGGAACAGACCCTCCTGTGGTGCAACACGTGTGGGAGGACCTTTCTGGCTTGTCTACCACCTACTCTTGTTAAAAATAAAGCCTTTTTTTCCTTTTGCACATACTGGTACCCTTTTCTTTAATTTTTAAATTTTTTGGCTGTTCCTGAACCTGTCTGAGTGCCCTGACTATGCCATCTTCGTTGCTAAGATCTTATCTTGCACACAAATCCCTGCAAGCTCCAGGACCCACCATATCGTATGTATGTATGTATGTATGTCAAAAGGAGTGCTACTGGGCGTGACCAAATGTATACAACAAAAATACCCACTGCTACATCCAATATGACAAAAAATACGTAGTTAAATACTTAAATATTTGTATTCTCATAAGAAAGGGTCATTTAGTTAAACCCTTTGGCCAAAGTGTTATAAGCCTGTAGCCACGTCACAGTGAAGATTTGCTCATTAGATGGGTGCAAATAAATGTCCCACCTTCCAATATGTGTCAAATAGTCCATGGTCTGGTTCTTTTCTCAATTTAATCAGAGAAAATAGAAAACATCTTTCACAGCATCATTTCAGTCCATTACATCATTCAGGCATATAGAATTTAGTTATAGCGTGGAGGATGGTTTGCTTGGTTCTTAGCTTGGATGATAAATGTTTCTAAATCTTTCATTCAAATATACTTTTTATAGATTTTATTCCAGCAGTCTTAACATAGTAATCGCCTGTTTTTCTCAGTGTCACCCCAAAATGCTCTTGGTCAATCATCAATGTTGAAACCAATATTCCTTCATTTACTTTGATTTAAAAGAACCTCTTTGTTCTGTCACTAAGTATAGTCAATACTATGTTCCCTATCTTTTAAGACCTCTCTCTATTGTATTGTCTTTCTAAGTATTTAATTAACCTTTGATTCCAAACTCTTGACCATATAAAGCTAAACCCCGTTATAACGCGGGTCTCGGGGTCCACCCCGAGACCACCGCGTTACTAACGGGGTCGCGAGAAAAAAAAATGGCCGCCGCGCTTTAGCGCATATTCATCCCGCGGGACAGGAGATGGGAGCGGGGATGTCCCTCCTGTCCCCGCTTCCCCCTGTCACCGCGGGAACTGGCAGGCAACATCCAC
>WSYH01000315.1:115657-162435 GCA_036426205.1 Ascaphus truei
ACCACTCCTCACGAGACGCACGGCGCATGCGCATGCGCACGGCGAACGTGAGGGGGCCTGCAAGTGTGCATGCTTTGGGAACAGGTAAGCAGGTCTCCAGGAAGACCGTAACCCCCCCCCCCCCCGCCGCAGCACAGGGCCCTCCTGCGTGTTGATAAGTGTCATGTTGAGTGTGTGTAAGTGTCTGAGTGTGTGTGTGAAGTAAGTGTAAGAGCCGGAGCGGGAGGTGGGAGGTTTGACAGGGAGGGGGGGGCGTGGCTTTGAGCGAGGGACCCGCTACTCTCCCCCCCCTCCCCGGGCTGCAGGAGGGAGCTGCTACCTCCCCCCCTCCCCGGACTGCAGGAGGGAGCTGCTACTCTCCCCCCCCTCCCGAATGCAGGAGGGAGCTGCTACTCTTCCCCCACTCCCTCCACTGGCTGCAGGAGGGAGCTGCTACTCTCCCCCCCTCCCAGGAACTGCAGGAGGGAGCTGCTACTCTCCCCCCCCCTCCCCGGACTGCAGGAGGGAGCCTGTACTCTCCCCCACTCCCTCCACTGGCTGCAGGAGGACCCGCTACTCTCCCCCCCCCCTCCCTCCACGGACTCGGGCTGGAGCAACTCATACATACACACACACACACACACACACACAGGAACTCACGCACTTCATACACACACACTGCGCACACACATGCAGGCACTCAGCACTCACACACACACACACAGACAGGCACTCGCACTCACACACACAGACGCTAACCCCCCCCCCCGCCGCAGTACAGGGCCCACCGTAAGAGAAGCGAACCCTCCCCGCCCCGGGCACCCGCCCCCCCCCAACCCCCACAGCACAAGGACTCCACCCCCTTAACTTTGTGAAACAACAAAGTCCACAAGACGTGTGTACAGGCAAAATACATCTGTAAAAGTGCGTTGTCTGTTTATGTCTCATATATAATTGTGTGCCATGTGTGCAGTGCGTGTGGTGTGCAGTGGGTGTCAGTGTGCATGTGAGGCAATGAGGAGTGGTGTGCAGTGTAGCGTGTGTGTGCATGTGCAGGAGTGTCAGTGTGGCGTGCGAGACAATGAGCAGTGTGGTGTGCCGTGTGTAGTAAGTGTGTGCAGTCGGGGTAGGCACTTGTGGCAGATGAGCAGTGGTGGGCAGGTGTGCAGTGTGTGTGTGCAGTGTGTGCAGGGGTGTGAGCCAATGAGCAGTGTCGTGTGCTGCAGTGTCAAGGGTGGTGTGCAGTTGTGAGAAAATGAGCAGTTGTGTAGTGTAGTGTGCAGTGTGTGGGTGCAGGTGTCAGTGTGAGCAATGAGAAGTGTGTGTAAGGTGTGTGTGCTAGTGGTCAGTGATGTGCAGTGTGAGCAATGAGCAGAGGTGTGTGAGTGTGTGTCAGTGGTCGAGCAATGAGCAGGTGGTGTGCAGGTGCAGTGTCGTGTGCAGTGGTGTGCAGTGTGTAGTGGGGAAGTGTTGAGCAATGAGGAGTGTGTGTTGCCGTGTCGCTGGTGTGTCCAGTGATGGCAGTGTGTGCAGTGTGTGACAATGAGCAGAGTGTATGTTACTGGGTGTGCAGTCGTGAGCAGAGCAGTGTGTGGTGCTGTGTGTGTAGTGTGTGTGCAGTGTCAGTGTGATGCAGTGGTGGCAATGAGCAGGTGTGAGTGGTCATGTGAGGCGCAATGGGGAGCAGTGTTGTGTGCAGCTTGTGGCCGTGTGAGCAATGAGCAGTGTGGGTGTAGTGAGTGTGTGCAGTGTGTGCAGTGTACGACGTGTGTGCAGACTGTGAGCAATTAGCAGTGTGTGTGCAGTGTGCAAGTGTGTGTCAGTGTTGTGTGGGCCAGTGTGAAGCAATGGAGCAGGCTGTGTGCGCGGTGTGTGCAGGTGCAGTGTGTGTGCAGTTGTGTCAGTGTGGCAGTGTGTGTGCAATGAGACAGAGTGTGTCGGAAAGTGTGTGGTGCATGAAGGTGTGAGCAATGAGCAGTGTGTGTGCCTGGTGTGCAGTGTGTGTGTGCAGTGTGTCTGTGCAGTTCTCAGTGTGTTGCTAGTCGTGAGCAATGAGCAGTGTGCAGTGTTGTGCAAGTGTGTCAGTGTGAGCAAATGAGAGTGTTGTGTGTGCAGTGTGGCAGTGTGAGCAATGAGCAGTGGGTGTGTGCAAGCTGGCAGTTGTTGTAGTGTGTGTGCAGTGTGAGCAAGGAGCAGTGGTGTGCGTGTTGTTGTGACAGGTGGCAGTGTGTGCAGGTGTCTGTGTGGCAGTGTGAGCAATGAGCAGCTGTGCAGTGGTGTTGCAGTGGTGTGTGCAGCTGTGTCAGTGTTGGGCATGAGCGAGTGTTGTGTGCAGTGTGGAAGTGTGAGCATGAGCAGTGTGTGTGCGTGTGTGTGCAGTTGTGGTGTGCCAGTGTGTTGCAGTGCTGTGCAGTGTGTTGCAGTGGGTGTGCAGTGTGTTGCAGTGTGTTGCAGTGTGTTGCAGTGTGCAAAAAAAAAAATGTTAAAAAAAAAATTTTTTTTTTAAATTTTTTTTTTTTTAAACGGGGAGCCACGGGAAAAACCGCGTTATATGAAACAATCGTATAACGGTATACGAGCGTTCGTTAATAACGGTTTAGCCTGTTACTATTCAAAGTCTCTTGGGCAGACATACTAAAAATACAACTTTATAACAACTCAAAGAAAACATCCGCTGTCTTTGATGATTTAACTTCATGATCTGTGTAGAGGCAGCATATCATTTCCAATAGAATTTCTAACTTAATATAAATACTTCATTTTAAACAGTTACCATGCTGAATATACAGATGTATATAGACAATTATATGCATCTTATTATTTAGGCTTGGAAATCGTCCACGCTGTTAGTACAGATACTGGGACATGTAAGGGGTTACTGCATTTGGGAAGAAAAATCAACAGCCGAATTGACAATTAAATGGTGCCAAAATTAGGAGAAGCTTTCCCATGGAGAAGAGTTTAGGAGTGCTTCCTAGACAGGCAGCATAAACTAGTGCTCAATGGTCATGCAGTAGCGGACGAAAAACTATAAGATCTATCGTGCATGTAAACGGGGAGGGAAGCGGTAGGTATAGCAGGGAAGTAAGCATACTTATGCCAATGTACTAAAGCTATTGGTAAGACCACCACTTGAATATGGAGTACAGTTTTGGACAACCCCACTCCAGTAAAAAATACATTATGGAACTAGAAAAGTGCAGAGGAAGAGTCACCGAATTAATTAAAGGGGATAGAAATCTAATTTATGAACCGAGGAGTGATATGCTAATGTATATTTGGTAACATTTTATCAAGCGGCATCCTCATATAGAGGGGGTATGAAAACTATCGATAACCAAATATAGTCAGGGTCAATAATTTGACCGCAGACCAGGCAAGGTGAATTCCATTCTCCCTTTCCGTCCCATTCTAAAAGCCGGCGTTTACACTTCACAGCTGACCCACTTCTTTCGGTCCGCTTACTGCTTCCCCAAACACTCCACCCCCCGATAAGGTCGGCTTTCCAGCTCTCTTCGCGCTTGTTCTAGCCACCGGACCCCCAGTAACCTGCACATATCTCCACATACGGACAGAAACAGCGCCTAATACGGCCCCATGCCCTAGGCTAACATCTTGGCACAACTCTATAACACAAGTCATGTTGACAACTGTCTTTACGTCCTATGTACCTCCCTACTTCAGACCTTGGCCCCCACGGCTGACCGATAGGTAATTTTACCTATGACGCAAACCAAAGTCGTTGAATAAATACCACCGCTCATCGCTCCCTTTGCAACCCGGCCTCGCCGCCTTCTAACTCACTCCTTGATCTGTTCATCGGCTGGCCTCTCGTGGGAGCCTGTTTGGTACGGAAGTGGGTGGAGGCAGGCAAGGGGCTCGGTCTGTATAGACCCCCCCCCCTTTCCCTCCCTCGGTGGCGCTCTTCGCTTTTTCCGACCCATTCCCCCCGCGTCTGTCCTGATCGTGCGGTATTTGTATTATGTACGACAACGGCCCTCCCGACCCCTTGTACTCACCTGCACATCCTACCTCCACCCCGCAATCCCCCCCGACACCGCCCAGCGTCCCTCGCGTCTCTCCTCAACTTCCTGACCAAGTCCCCCCCCCAGTGGGCTACTCTTTACCGCTTGCCCTTTTACTTGCCCGGCCCATACAGGCAGTTAACCACTAGTTCTCACACCTTCGCTAAACCTCTCACCCAGACACTTTATCTCTGCCGCTCACGTCCGCCTTGTTCCCCTCCTATTTCCCTCTCCTTGCGGCTGTTCATTATAATCTCCCACTTTCTCTTCCAGATTCCTGACCGCTTCCTCCTCCCTTGCTTGTCATGCCTCACTCCTAGCACTCCAGCCTTCCCCTCTCCTCCCATGTGCTAGGCTCGCCTACTTCCCTTTATTATCTACAATCTCTAACTTACCCATCTTTCCGGTACACCACTTCCCAGCACCTTGTCTTCCTCCGCTTACACTGCACTCATCTCTCCAAGTCCCTCCCTTCGGGCCGAAAGCTTCCTAGCATTTTCACCGCCCCACCCCCAGTCTTTACCTGCACCCCTCCTGTTCATGCATATTTACCCACTACCCTCACCCCATCCCTCGGTTCCGTTCATTGGCCTCTCCTTCCTGTCTTGTTTTAGCTTCCATCCCTTCTTCTACCTTCCCCTTTGTATGACTTGCTCTTCATTACCCGACCTCCGACTCTTCCTTTCTTTTGCTTTCTCTCCTCTTGACATGCCCTATCCCCCGATTCCTGAAACCCTAGGTATATACCGTACTGCGTGCTTCTGCGCCCCGATTGCCAAATTTGTCCCGTATAACCTTGTTAGATCTTCCCTACTTCCTCTCTCACCCACATTTACTCACCATACAAACCGTCCCACGTTGCCTCCCTTTTCCTAGTGTGTTTTTCAGATAGTGTCGTGTACTTCTAAGTTGTTCTCGGGGGTTGTCTGTTACAGTATCTTGGCAGGGTCCGGGTTTCACCGCGCTATCACTCCGTTCCTCACCCCTCCCAGTGACCGTTTCTGTCGCCCCTGCGCTTTTTGTGAGTATTCTTCTTTTTTATACAGCTCAACCCCTTATAACGCTGTGCTTGGGGTTCAAAGAATCACATCGCGTTTAAGCGAGACCGCGTTTATAGAAATAATGTACAATGTATGCATTGCACAATATAAGTATTGTAAGATACCACATAATCGTGTTGAATAGTATTCATTAAAATACAAACAAATGGGAACCCGCTTGGCACGCCGGGTATAAAGCGGATTCGCGTTGTAAACGGATCGCGTACTAACGGGGTGAGCTGTAGATAGCGGCAGTTTAAAATGTGGAGAATTCAGTTACCATGGAGACTGATGGCAGACAATAGATACAATGCCTCCGAGAAATACAGGGTTCCAAATACCGGATAAAGGAAAATCATTGTCCCCTCCACATTCCTTTTCCGAGAACCTCTACCCAGGTGCCATATACTTTCCTCAGAAAAAATAATGCACTTCTTCCAGGAGCTTATTCCTTGTACTGCACCCTTTCATTGATGCCTCTTTCTTTTGGGAGTCAGGAAGGAATTATTTCTCCACTTATGAGATCATTTGATGATGTTTTACTGGGTTTTTTGTTTTCCTTCCTCTGGATCAAAGTACTGTAAATGCAATATAGGATAAGTATCTGTCTAAATTAGCATATGTTGAACTTGATGTCTTTTTTTAACCTCATCTACTATGTATAGTCAATTTACAACTTAAAGCAAATACAGAAGCACGACCGTTTTCGGTGCAGCATGCACCTTCATTGAGAATACAAAACAATAACTGATCTTTAAACCTCCACGAGCACCTACACCGTCCTACATTGGAAGCCAACACCACTGATGATCGCGTGGAACTTCTGGGTTGTGACATTCACAGCGCAAAACAATGTGGTGAGTTCAGAGCGGGTATCAGCATGGAGGTAGAAGATCACCATGGCAACATGTATGCAAATCAGAACGATGACGGAAAGACATAGCAGATGGATCAGTGGTCATGGAGAAGTATACAATAGTGACACAGTTAGTTAAAAACTGGCACAGAGTTGTGTATATGTCTAAGGACAACATTATTAAAAGGACTAATAACAAAACCGTCAAATTATAAATACAATTGCTTGACAAATAATGACTAACCAGCATCAGGAAAAGCCTATAAAAGAAACAGGTACATCTTTTTAGAATGAGAGAAAACGATGTCAGTCCGAAGTCGTCATTGAGGCCTCTCGGCTTTAGACTTTTAGTGGGAAAATTCAAAAAGGTCCTCCCTTGCCGGCTTCCTATTGGCCCACGTGACGAGAAACATTTCAACAGGAAGGTGATCCCTTCAGCTCCAGAGGCCCCTGATTCAATGCATAAAATAAGCAAAACCTGGAGTCTGCTTTAAAGCTGCAGTTCAGGCTTTTTTTTAAAAAAAAATTATAGTTTTTTTTCTTAATTCATAGTTTATGTGGGCAATCTCTTACGTACCTAAAGAACTGCATAGCTGCCGGTCAATTCGTTTTCTCCGGCTTTGATCGCAAAGTTTTTGGCGAAATTTTAATATGGGGAATAATTTCCTTGTTCTGTCACTCAGTGGAAGCTCAGAATATTCATGAGCACTCCTGCACTGGACATGTGAAGAGGGAGGGCCAGGGCTCACAAAGGGGTGTGCCAGGGCTTTGTGACAGGACATGAAGGGGCAGTGCCTTAGCAAATGGTTTTGTTAAAATAGAATACGAGAAAGTGTCTTCAAAGTGTTTTTTCAAAACAGAAAATGCTAAAAGTAGTTTGTCCTACTACAGATTTATTTAAAAACACACACATGCAAGGATATTGTATGAACGGCAGCTTTAAGACCTGTAATGAAAGTAATAATAAGTAATATTCAAGATGTTAGCAGCACATCATTAACAAAATAAACAAAAAGTATAACTAACTAAATGTTATTGCTTAACTCATTTAGTTTTAAAGCAAAACATGTTTTATTAGGTATGTAATATTTTTCTACAACTTACTTGCCAGTTATGTCAGAGCAATTTTTTCAGTTTTTTCTCCTAACTGTATGATTTGGTATTTGTGATGCCAGTTTGCAGGGGCTAACAGGATGTTTGGGTAGCTATGAGGGTTGTGCTGTTGCTTTTTTTGTCTAATAGTCATTGGTAGTGTTAGAATACTGGTGATGTTTCGATTGTAATAAAGCCAATTGTACTTGTAATATTCACAAAGTACTTATATAGAGGTGTTTTTCCCCTCTTTTATATCTACCTTCACTGTTGGAGATATGTGAAAGTTCCACCAACCATTTGTAACCTTGATTTCACTGTACAGAGATGGGTTGTATGTGATGTTAAACAAACTAATTTACTATCTCGCGTTATAAGAAACGAATGTATGCCACTGTCTCAGGTGTTTTATTATTTTTATTCTGCAGGTATTCCTTTTTCTTTTTGGCAGTCACTGTGCTGAGTCAACATCATTTATTTTATTTCAATTTGACTGAAAAACACAAAGTGCTTTGTTCAAGATTTGAAATAAACTGTAGAAGGCATCATAAAAACACAAGGATGGCACATTACAAAAAAAAATAACAAAATAGGAACACTCAGCAGAATTGAAAAATGTCAGTGCCGGGAATGAGAAAGCGAAGTCGAGTCATTCTGTTCCGTAGAGAAAAATTCAGCGTTAGAAATACTCAGCTGGGAGTGAGGCAGATGGTTTCTTTATGCTTCCAAGTTTCACTTACAGTATTGCTAATATGTGATACATTAACTAGTGTTGTACATGCGAGGTCTCTCCGGATAATTGAGGAGGAAAGTTGCATGTGTCGGATTGCCTTGTAAAGAAGAGTATTGATGGATATTCCCCATGTTGCTCACCGTTTATTAATAGAGCACTGTGGTCCGATTTTTTGCAAAAATACAGTCAATTAAAATGAACTAGGACTATCTGTATCATCTACTAGTTCAGGGGTGGCCAACTCCAGTCCTTAAGGGCCACCAACGGTCTGTTTTAAGGATTATCCCTGTTTCAGAAGACCACTGGTCTTGGAAAGGACAAGAACAGAAAAAGCCCACTGTGTCTAGCACTCTTTTAATGTGGAATGAATGAATTAAAAATAACCTTATTGGTATAATAGTAAAATAAAGTGACGCATTTATTAAACTAACCATAGAACAACATAATAATTAATAGGTGTTGAAGTTACGACATCAAAGATAGGATGTAAGACTATATCTCCCTAAATATAGAGGGTGTGATATATACATACATACATACATACACAGAGCTAAATAAATATCTTGGGTTGTATACAAGCCGTGTATTAATGAAGAGAATTAATAATTCTCAACACCGTAGTATGCAGAGGAATATCTATTAACACAATAAGGACACCTAATGATATAGTATTTAGCACCATTGGGGGTTCCGAGTATATCCGATACCTAGTATAGAATCAGCTTGACCAGTATTAATATCAAGGGCTAATAGTAATAGCCACTGTCAATTTAGCAGATTCCTATTATATGGTAATATAACTCGAATTGTGGGTGGGGGTGTGTGGGTGTACTTCCATAGTATATATAGTAAACCTCAAGCCTATATTAAAATTCTGATTGGCTTAAATAACTTATGGTGTGGCAACATAGACTCCCAATTGATGGATTTAGAGTTTAATTTAGCAAACACTCCATGCTCTGCCTCATCACATCGGGTATGGACATTCCAATACACGCAGTTCGTGCTATATGTCCTGACCATCAAGCCTTGGTAATAGTTTATAGCATTCTTTACAACTATCCACCATCTACTCAGATCTAGGGCTACTATAGATAGGATATTCAACCTTACATTATAACCTCTTGCTTGCATGTAATATGCTTACATCATTTTCTGGTAGAAATACACCATCCATTTCTAATCTGAGAGTAAAATGATTACATAAGTATTGATAGTGTGACAAACCCTCTGTCAGAATCCTCTAAGAAATTCATTTCCAGCTCTAAGTGCAAATACAAGATATGTGGTACCACTGTCCCTATGTTAGGGAATAATGTTGTGGACTTTGTAACACATCGGGAATTGAACCGTCACTTTGAATTGAATTGAATTGAACATCTTTGACTAAAAAAACACCTACTGACTGTATTGCATTTAGCGCACTAAAAAAAAAGCGTATTTTTTTTTTTTGGTAACTGAACAGTTATATGCCAAAAAGTGAAATCTTGTTATTGACAAAAAAATGGAGCTCTAGGGCTCAGTCTGATCTACTTTTATCACAATATGAACGATTGTTATCTGCAACAGAAGCACACTAATGATTGAGCAACAATAACTATAGACACATGATCAAACTTTGGAAATGATCTCCTTAGTATTTATTATTGACTATCTGTGCATGTGTTTAAAAAAAAAAAAAATGTAATTGGTGCTGGTAATTTTTTGGAACCTTAAGGAACGAAGCAAGCGTTCTTCTTGCTGTTCTGGAAAGCAAGAAATAGGCAGATGAATAGTTTGCACTTTTTAATTGTGTTCCTCATTCACATTAAAAACACACATTGTTTGCTACACTCTACGTAAGTGGGCTATGTAAAATTACCATAAAAGTTGTTTTATGAACACGTACAAAGAAACCTTTGTTAATTTGGAACTATTCGTTAGGGTGGGACTCTGATCGCAGTGGGGACTTGGTTTTGCAGCTGCAGCATTTGCCGGTTAGGAGATTCTCTCTTAGTTTTTTTTGTTGTTTTTTTTTTTTTTACACGTATAGTAGACATCTGTAAGGCAAATAGTTTTGCTAATAAATGAACGATTGTTTGTGAGGGTAGAAGTAGCAAGTACAATAATGCTGTTTACACTCAAGTAATAACCTATTGCAAATATGCACACACATTACTGTTTATCCAATGCTTAAAGGTGCAGTCCCACTTTTCTACTAACCACTTTTGTTTAGTAGACTAGGATAGAAAAAAAGGAAATCCATAGATGTTGTGCTCACAAGCTGACTGCTTCTGTCACCAAACGTATTAAAAAAAATTCTGGCCAAAAACGTAGTATAAGTACCCAATATCAATATAGAAAACATTAACCCACAACCTCAATTTGGGACATGACAGATGTATTATATGTACACACACAGTATGTGTTTGTTGTATATTTATTTTCAAGACATAATAACTGAAATATATTTTGTGGACTACAAATTTACAATTCAGCACAGGTTGTAGTATTTTTCTCTGGTTTAAATTTGCAGTAGGACACATACAGTAAATGATGGAAGGGTTCATCAACAAGATTGCAGCACCGTCCAGATGAGCTACAAATAGATGGTGACGTCTTGATCAAGCCGGCAAACGTAGCTTTTCCCCTAGTTTTAAATGGTTTCAGACATAAAAATCAATGCACAGACCTGATATTGAACAAGTATAAAGTAAGCCGTCTCTGCAAGCAAATGTATTATTTTTGGACAGGTGGTAAAATGTAGTTGTCTGATTAGTATCAGGTCGCTTTGCTTTCAGCTATGGAAACCTTGGGAAAAGTAATCACAGAAAATGCAAAAAAATTCCCAGCCTCTGTAATGTGAAGTGATGTTATTGATAAATAGTGCAGACTGTGTGAGCTCCCTTATCTTTTTGTGTTCAGCTTCTGGTCATATCCGTGTTGTAGTGTATATTGGTGTGATTTTTACTGCACGATTATTTTTTCTTCTCTCTCTCCGCAAGAGCCTGTCTTATTATTACAAAGGAGGATTGATCAGAAATGAGTAGGCGCGAAGCTAGCATTATTTTAGGTGTTAGGTGGGGTGTGCTATATTTAAGTGTTACATTTTGTTCTGCAATACGTGACCTAAATGTGTCCTGTTGTTTTACCAAATCCGTTATTACTATGATAATATGCAGATAAAGAGCGAACATTCACGTAGTGACCAGATCAGGTGGCAGGTTGGAATACATTTTATTGGACCCGTATGGAAAAACTATGCCGGTTAGCTCTGAAAATATATTTTCCTTCTCACATGAAAAATACATTTGCAAAGCCACCGCCAAGATCTGCCATTTATTGTTATCACCAATTAATGTTTGCGTCGCATTTCATAAGGGTCTCATTAGTCTCATTCTTTCGCAATTGATCAAAAAGGAGGAGCGAGAGAGCGAGCACTACAACAAGTATCCAGCAAATTAAATGATCAGGAGGTGTCGTCCATTAAAATATTATTATGTCAATGGCATGTAGAAAAGAGGCCAGAAAGCCCCACCAACGTTTCACGCTGCACAGGCGACTTTGTCGCCATTTGTGCAAGTATACATATCCAACTTTGTTAACATATTTATATGAGACAAGCTAACATAATAACCAATACACATAGACACAAGATAGAACCCCCCTACCTGATTGCTAACAAAGCCCATGGTGTGGTCTAAAAAAGAATCCTTAATGCATCTGCGGGCAGTGAGACAACAGTCCCGCCCCGACAACCAACTCGAGCCAGGACAGATCAATATCCACCAGTGGTTACGCGCTTGCGCAATAACACACTGTAGATAACGTCCTGGCAATACTAGAGGCCGCCCCACAGAGGAAAAGTGCGGCGCCACTCCCGCAGAAAGCAATTAAAAATCGTACCATAAATAAGCCGGGCGCAGGTGTGCTCACATGAAGCTCATACGCACGCCCCTAGCAACCAATCCAGAGCCAGGTAGGGTCTGTCATCCACCGGTAAGCGCTTGCAGACGTAACTAACTGTGGGCAGATCCGTCATGGCAATGGAAGCTGCCTATAGAGCGTGAGGATGATAACGTCAAACCGTACACTACAGGGGCTGAAAAGTTTCCTCCCTCATGACTCCATAGCAGGACCATGTAACAACACCAACGCGGTAGTGTGCGCAAAACAAATCAGAGGCGTGAGACATGAGCCAGCCCTGGGTGTCAGACAGGAGATGAAATTTAACATTATAGGGATCTCAAGAAATATGATAGATGTTATCATGTTCCCAGGGTGAACACCAAGCCACCCTAGGCCCAAACACACACGTACCATTGCGTATGACAACGGCTGGGTATATGTTGTCATTACTAGCGGACCATCCAAAGTCCACAAACCACAATGCCTTGCGTTGGGATGCAAGCATTGTGGGGAGTGGAATTACGAAGCTCAGCATGTAATTGATACGCTATATCACCCCGCTAAGGTGGGTTTGGGCTTACTAAGTACGGTCTCAGGAACCCACTATACTGCCGAGATCCATGCATTAAGATTTTTTTGTAGATACTCACGAACCCCCGTCGGGATCATCACTGCATTGCATCACAAATTCAAACAATTGCATTCAATTGAAGCATGGAAAACACATGCTAAGAAATAATAAGTAAGGTTCTTAAAGTATTTTAAAATGGTATGTAGGTTTCCAGTAGACGAGCACATTTTCTGGCCAAATTCAATTTTCATAACGCATGTTTTCATATTCACGAGCTGAAAAGAAGACTGCTTCTAGCTTTTTTTTTGTTTTTAGATTTGGTTGGTTAAAAACAAACAAAAATTTGAAATTCATAAATACTCTAACAACATTAGAGATACAGTACTGAAAAATTAGTAAAAAATTCATTTGAGAATATAAAAAAAAATATATTATATATAATATATATCTATATTATTAAATATATTAAAATTTTCACACAGATTAGAATAGGAAAGACGTTTTAAAAAACATAAACAACCTAAGTACACATTTTAGATTGGACATGTATGTAGCAGTTTGCAATGTAGTATTGTGTCTTGCCCACAAGCTGGCAAGTCCTTGCTTTTCTATATTATATACCATAAAATGTAATTTACAACTACGTAGTTGATGTGAGTTTATTATAAAAACTTTATTCTTACAGTTTCATCTGCTGGCAAAACCCAAGATTCGGGCAAGCGCATCGGAAAAACCTTTAAATCACCCAGATAAAGGTAAAATGGCATTGGGCAGCTATAAAAATCATGAGGGGAATGATTTTGCAATGGGATTTGTTTTTCTACAGTAATGTCGACCCCCTCTAAAACCGGCAATAAATCACTACCAATATGTATACGTTTGTTTACTAAATCAAAAACAATAATGGACAAAAACAATTTAAATCAGCAGTTCAGTCAGCTGGTGATTGTAGTTCTTTCCTCAAACAATTAACATGCTGCACTGTGTAAAGTGTTAATAGTGCTGAATATTCATACATTCTTACACAACACACTAAAAAGTTCCTTGGTAAAAATATATACTTACACAGTTGCCAGGTCTGCAAGTTTGGGGTTCTACTAATGTAACAAGTTTAGTTCTAATTTGTTCGAGGGGGGGAAAGAGAACTAGGTATTTTTTTTGGCAATGATGTAATCATAGGTGGAAGTAGTTTACGTGTTGGGGTTCTGTATATTTTTGAAGTAGGTGGTGTAGAATGTAACCACAGCTTTGCAGCTCGTTCTGAACCAAATACAGAATGTATGGGTTATCTGGTTAGGATGGATAGGTTTGCTGGTGACAGACTATCAAGCGACGTTGTAGGTGATATCCAGCCATTTTTACTCATCTGTCTTTAGGAGGTTACCTATGTAGTATTGCTAGATGAAATAACATACCATTAGGTTCTGTAAAAAGTTGTCATCCCGTTGCCTTTGCCTGCAATGTAAATTGCTGGAATAATCTTCTTAAATCATTGTGATAGCTGAGAACTCTAAAGCTGAGAAAACGCCGCTCGATCAGCTCCGTTTTTGGTAATACACCCTAGAAATAAAGCTCGATACAATTTCTCCTTCTGTTAAACTTGCATAAATAAAAATTAATTGCCATTCAGAGTTTTAGAAATTACAGGCTGAAGAACCAAGCAAAATCCTTATAAAACTAGAATCCAACTAGAAGGTTTTGAATGTAATGATTTTATTTACAAAATGACTAATATTCATAACTTCTAATAAGTAGACCCATCACTGCTTGAAAAAAGCATGCCATAGATTCTCATTCGAGCTTCCTTTCTTCAAATAGCAGATGGTTTAGAAAATCGCTTGATTTTCAAAAGTACAAACAGGAGAAGACGAGTGTATTTTGCATTCCTTGTGGATAGATTATCACTCTCGGCATGTTTTACTGCAAGTTAACTGACACTTCACTCACACAACTACATTACCACCCTATTGTCCTTAAGTTTCTGCAACACGTGAAAGGATTTTAAAAATCAGGATCTGTCAATGTTTGCATTAAACAGTGGAAATATTTTTATATTCTTACTCAAATTAACAAATTCCATTAAATAGTCAAACTAATACCGGAGGAACTTCGGTGACGCCCTCACCGGCATGGACAGGCTGTTGACGCAGATAGCTCCTGATGAAACCCGCGGGTTTTTAAAACAAAAAAGCGCAAAAACCCCTATTTAAACTCAAAATTTTTCACGAAAATTAGTCCCAATGCCTCCGTATAGACAAACAGAAGGGGGAATGTCAAAAATCGAAAAAGGTGTAAACCAACCAGCCATGTTTCTTTTTAACATTTGTTTTTACACCGTTCAACAGAGGGGAAGGACAGGTACTATGAACCCCAAAGATGGCGCGGGTCGACCGATGACGCTACCTCACCCATCCGGGGGCAAAAGAAAGGCCCAGCGAAACAAAAAACCCTACAAGCCAAATAGCCCAGAAACCCAATAACCAGGCATATTGGAGGAACGATGCTGGCAGTGTGCTACGCCTTAAAAACTTACTTCCTTCAAAACGGAATTGCGAGCTGCATAGTAAGCTGACATAGGAGAGAAATATCAGGGCTCGACAGAAAGACCACGGACCCTGGATAACAACTCTCGCGATCCCTACAAAGACAGGGAGAGGCGAAGAAGAGACTAGAGGTCAGGCCTAGGGTGAGAAGAAATTCTCTGCTCCTCCTCAGTGAGGGCAGGAAGGAACCAGGAAATCGTACAATCCGTGCCCCGCGACAGAACCATTCGTGTGAGGAATGTTCCAGATCCGGTCACGCAGGAGCAGATCCGGCCTTACCTCCTGGCCCGGCTCTTCATAATACGGTTGCGGGTGAGCGAAGGAGAAAAGAGTTAGAACCCAATCGGCCAGAGCCCATCGTGCTGCCTGGACCCAATCTGATGATCCAAACACGAAATGAAGGACATCATAATAAAAATGCCAACATATACCTCCAAAGAAAAAAATCTTCAGATGCCGAGTCAACATGGGATGCGAAATACATGCGTACTAAACATTTCAAAAGAGACCCATACAAGTCTATACAATGACTTGTCAAAAAGCAACAAGAGTACCGCGAACGGGTTAAGAGTAAAAGCCAGCGTGACTAACTGCTCACGTGAGAGGGAATCTTAGCATAGAGGGGCTCCCGTTTAAGCATCTCGGTGACAGACAATGGAAAGTTCTGTCCCTGAAGTACCCCCACGCTGACATAGCCCTTTTGCAAGGCCTTGGGCCTAACTCCTCCAACTCTCCACAGGAGTGTACCAGACAAAACCCGTCACCTAAGGACGCTGCAGGAGACCGCCTTCGATATCGAGAGGATCCGGCCCAGCACTCCAGGGACAAAGCAGTAAACAACACAACAACGCCACCCGCTCAAAAACACCCACCACCCCCCACCCCGCACCGCTACGAACAGAAACAGACCAGAACATACCAAACAACACCGACCGCACCCAAACACCCCCCATCCCCCCCCTCTATGTGACCCGAGGAAAGGGGAGACCCCACAGGCCACCATTGGAGACCCAAACAAACCCAGAACAAACACCCATCGGATACCGGCAGAAAACCCCAGTAGCCTTACCTTGCATTCCAGAAGGAGCCGCCGACTTCCGACCACCGATACGACTCTACAGGAACGAAAGCACCGCTCCTCCACGCTGTGAAACCACGTACCGTCTCCCCTACCTACTCCCGCTGAGGGACCGAAGCTCGCTACGCCGGGCCATGCTTTAAAATTTCACTGGTGCACACCCGTAACCGGCCCGACAGATGTAGCAGGGGGAGCGCGGTCATCCCAATCCCTAATACGATGGTAGGGCCCAGCTGGACCCACGACCCTCCGGTCTTCTGGTGGGTCCAGCGGTGGTTGTGTGGACACCCCCCCCCCCCCCCCCCACTCTCTCAGGCCAGCTACCCCGAATGTTTGCCGGGATGGTTTTTTCTTTTTTCCTCTTTTATTGGCGGGTATGGAGGGCGGGGGGGGTATGGCCATCGGCGGTTGGGCCCGATCGCGACGGGGAGCCTAGAAAGGCTCAGGGACGAAGGGACAAACTATGGCCCAGGGGGGGATCCGGTCCACTCGAGTTGACTAAAGGACGCAAAAAAAAAAAAAAACAATAACGGAGGTTTGGCGCCTGGAGGCCGTGAGTAAATGTGATTAAAATGTTGTGATGGAAGGCACCCCACGGGCCCCCCAACTCACCCCCATTGTCAAACCAGAACATAAGCAATAGCCCCCCTCCGGCCCATTCCTCACCCTCCCGCCCCATGATATTCCCCCCCCCCCCGCCCATCCATAGCCCACCCCCATGGCATAATAGCAAAAGAAGTGGTAAACAATAGCTAACATACCCCATGTCCCCTTCATACTTTCCCCCTCAGGAAGACTTCCAGAGGAGCACAGAGGGGCAATAGTACATAACACTGGGAAAAACCCCGGGGCCGGTTGGGAAGTGTTGGCGCGACCCGCCTCCCCCCCCACACATGGGCACCGCCCCCACCCCCCCAGGCACACCCCCCTCCCACCCACACCCTCCCCCAGGGCCCCACTTTAATAAAACCAAAAAGGAAAAACAACGAGGAAAGGGGAAAATGAAAAATAGAGATAGTAGGAAAGGTGGAGGCAAAAGAACAACAACCAGGTGAATAAACAGAAAAAACAAAAAAATTCTAATACAAAAGAAAGAAGAACAAACTAAAACAAACACAAGAAAATGAAATAATAATATACAACCGGACAACAAAAAAGCCGGCGAAAGAGAAATCAAATCATAAACAAAGGAGCGAAGAAACAAAAAAAAACAAAAACAACCAACAAAGTCAGCAAACCCCACCCGCCACACCCACCACCCAGCCACCCAGGAGAAGAGAAACTTCTCCCTCCCCAAAGAATCGTACAGAAAGGAAAGAGAACAACCAGACATACGAAGATATATGATAAAACAAGGATTGATGTGACCAAGCCATTTGAAGAGATATCTTCGATAGACTGGAAGGCGGAAGGAGAATAAGTGAACAGGTAGGTTAGGAGCGAAGGACTATATAAGGACGGAAACTAAATAAATAGGGGGCTGGTCCCAGCCAATTATTGGTATAAATATTGCAAAGGAGCGGGTAAAACAGAAAGCGATATTATAGAAATGTAGAAATGACTGTTTGTCAGTAAGGTTTCATTCAAACCCCCGACTCCCAATCCCCAACGTCACCACCAACACACACCCCCCACCCCCCACACCCCCACCCCTAGTATGATAGAAAACGGATGAGAAGTATAGACAAGAGGTGAGGTGCACCTAAGCCCCCTAACCTCAAATCCTCCTCTCCCCATTCACCAACTCAAAGCCCGCCACAACCAAGTTTTAATAACCAAAAGCTAAGAGTATATACAAAGGAGTGAGATGCACCTATGCATCCCAAACCCATAGCCTAAGTATTCCCACTGCAATCCAATCTCACCCGCCTCCCCCACAGTATTAACAAAAGCTAAGGAGTAAATAACAAAGGATGAGTGATGATGCACCTACATAATATCTTTCCGTGGGATAGCAATCAGAGGAAGCAAAAGCAAAGATAGATAAGAGACATTAAAAGGGCCTGATGATCTCCAGACAGCAATATATATACCTGTACGCGGGCAAGTGGTACAGTGATGGTTACTTAACACAGTTGTCTTATTGCTGGAAAATGTCTCACAACAACCTCCCCCTTACAACCTCACCCCAATCCCCACTCCCCCCCTTTTCACTCCCCCCCCCCCCAGATGCTAACACAAATAGTTGATGAAAAAAGGGATTTGTAATAAATGATATGTACATATGTCCTCCCTTGGAACAGCACCTAGAGAAGCAAGGCTCATAGGAAAAACAAATGGGACAGCAATAATATCCGGACAGTTGTCTAGTATACGTATTTTAGTAGAGTGCAACCGGGGGGGGTGGGGTTGGACAGGGCCAAGACGCAGCACAAAAAAAAATGTGGCCCAACCCTGCGAAATGACATACATTTGCTTGAAGAAGCTTGTCAAACCCCCTCTCCCCCCCGCACATCTGACGTAACACCTTCTTAAAAGGCACGCACATCCGGACTACAAAAATCACGGGCATGTCCCTCCGCTCCCCGCTTCCCCCTGTCACCGCGGGACAGGCCGCGGGGCAGGAGATGGGAGCGGGGATGTCCCTCCTGTCCCCGCTTCCCCCTGTCACCGCGGGACAGGCCGCGGGGCAGGAGATGGGAGCGGGGATGTCCCTCCTGTCCCCGCTTCCCCCTGTCACCGCGGGACAGGCCGCGGGGCAGGAGATGGGAGCGGGGATGTCCCTCCTGTCCCCGCTTCCCCCTGTCACCGCGGGAACTGGCAGGCAACATCCACTCCTCACGAGCCGCACGGCGCATGCGCATGCGCACGGCGAACGTGAGGGGTGCCTGCATAAGTGTGCTGCTTTTGGAGACAGGTAAGCAGTCTCCGGAAGACCGCTAACCCCCCCCCCCCCCCCCCCCGTGTGTGCAGTGTGTGCAGTGTGTGCAGTGTGTGCAGTGTGTGCAGTGTGTGCAGTGTGTGCAGTGTGTGCAGTGTGCAAAAAAAAAAATGTAAAAAAAAAATTTTTTTTTTAAATTTTTTTTTTTTTTAAACGGGAGCCACGGGAAAACCGCGTTATAACCGAATCGCGGTATAACGAGGCGCGTTATAACAGGGTTTAGCTGTACTATTCAACTCGGCAGACATTAAACATACCAAATTTCTAAAATCAAAGAAAACATCCGCCTGTCTTCTGATTGATTTAACTTCTTATCTTTGTAGAGGCAGCTTATCATTTTCCAATATAATTTCTAACTTAATACTAAATTACTTATTTTAACCAGTTACATGCTGAATATACATGTATATAGACAATATAGCATCTTTATTATTTAGGCTTGAAATCGTCCACTGCTGTTTAGTACAGATACTGTACATGTAAGGTTATGCATTTGGGAAAGAAAAGTCAACAGCCGACTTACAAATTAAATGGTGCAAAATTAGGAGAATCTTTTATGGAGAAGGATTTAGGAGTGCTTCTAGACAGCAGGCATAACTAGTGCTCAATGTCATGCAGTAGCTGACAACACCTATAAGATCTTATCGTGCATTAAACGGGGAATGGGTAGAAGGGAAGTAAGCATACTTATGCAACTGTATAAAGCATTGGTAAGACCACACTTGAATATGGAGTACAGTTTTGGACACCACTCCATTAAAAATACATTATGGAACTAGAAAGTGCAGAGAAGAGTCACCGAATTAATAAAGGGGATAGAAAATCTAATTTATGAAGAGAGGCTAGCTAATTTATATTTGTTTAAATTTAAAAAGCGGCATCTAAGGGGGGTTATGAAAACTATATACAAATATAGTCAGGGTCAATACAAGGAGCTTTTAAAAGAACTATTCATCCAAAGGACAGTACAAACAACACAGGGTCATCCCTTTTAAGGTTGGAAGAAAGGAGATTTCACAAGCAACACAAGAAAGGGTTCTTTGAGCTATTCTTTATACAGCTCAACCCCCTTATAACGCTGTGCTTGGGGTTCAAAGAATCACATCGCGCTTTAAGCGGACCGCGTTAGAAATAATGTACAATTGTATGCATTGCACAATAAAGTATTTAAGATACCAATAATCGTGTTGTAAAGTATTCATAAATACAAAAATTGGGAACCACGCTTGCATCGCGGTATAAGCGGATTCGCGTTGTAACGGATCGCGTTATAACGGGGTTGAGCTGTAGTAAGGGCAGTTAAAATGTGGAATTCATTACCCATGGAGACTGATGGCAGATACAATAGATATTTTCAAAAAAAACTTGGACTTCCTTTTAGAAAGGAATACAGGGATATACCAAAGAAATAAACATGGGAAGGATGTTGATCCATAGAGAAATCTGATTGCCATTATTTGGAGTCAGGAAGGAATTTATTTCTCCACTTATGAGATCATTTGATGATGTTTTACTGGGTTTTTTTGTTTTCCTTCCTCTGGATCAAAGTACTGTAAATGCAAATATAGGATAAGTATCTGTCTAAAATTAGCATATGTTGAACTTGATGTCTTTTTTTTAACCTCATCTACTATGTATAGTCAATTTAATAACTTAAAGCAAATACAGAAGCATCGACCGTTTCGGTGCAGCATGCACCTTCATTAGAAATACAAAACAATATTACTGATCTTTAAACCTCCACCGAGCACCCTACACCGTCCTACATTGGAAAGCCAACACCACTGCTGATCGCGTGGAACTTCTGGGTTGTGACATCACAGCGCAAACAATGTGGTGACGTTCAGAGCTGGGTATCAGCATGGAGGTAGAAGATCACCATGGCAACATGTATGCAAATCAGAACAGCTGACGAAAGACATAGCAGATGGATCAGTGGTCATGGAGAAGTATACAATAGTGACACAAGTTAAAAACTGGCACAGAGTTGTGTATATGTCTAAGGACAACATTATTAAAGGCTAATAACAAAACCGTCAAATTATAAATACAATATGCTTGACAATAATGACTAACCAGCATCAGGAAAAGCCTATAAAGAAACAGGTACATCTTTTTAGAATGAGAGAAAACATGTCAGTACGAAGTCGTCATTGAGGCCTCTCGGCTTTAGACTTTTTAGTGGGAAAATTCAAAGGTCATCCCTTGCGGCTTCCTATTGGCCCACGTGACGAGAAACATTTCAACAGGAAGGTGATCCCTTCAGCTCCAGAGGCCCCCTGCTTCAATGCATAAAATAAGCAAAACCTGGAGTCCTGCTTTAAAGCTGCAGTTCAGGCTTTTTTTTAAAAAAAAATTATAGTTTTTTTTTACTTCAATAGTTTCATGTGGGCAATCTCTACTTACCTAAAGAACTGCATAGCTGCCGGTCAATTCGTTCTCCGTCTATTGATCGGCAAAGTTTGGCGACATCTTTAAATATGGGGAATATATTTCCTCTGTTTCTGTCACTCAGTGGAAGCTCATGAATATTCATGAGCACTCCTGCACTGACATGTGCAAGAGGGAGGGCAGGGCTCACAAAGGGGTGTGCCAGGGCTTGTGACAGGACATGAAGGGGCAGTGCCTTAGCAAATGGTTGTTAAAATAGAATACAAGAAAATTGGTCTTTCAAAGTTGTTTTTTTCAAAACAGAAAATGCTAAAAGTATTTTTTCATACTACAGATTTATTTAAAAAAACACACACATGCAGGATATTGTCTGAACGGCAGCTTTAAGACCTGTATGAAAGTAATAATAAGTAATATTCAAGATTTAGCAGCACTATTAACAAAATAAACAAAAAGTATAACATAACTAAATGTTTATTGCTTAACTCATTTAAGTTTTTAAAGCAAAACATGTTTTATTAGGTCATGTAATATTTTCTACAACTTACTTGCCAGTTATGTCAGAGCAATTTTTTCAGTTTTTTCTCCTAACTTGTATGATTTGGTATTTTTGATGCCAGTTTGCAGGGGCTAACAGGATGTTTGGGTAGCTATGAGGGTGTCGCTGTTTTTTTGTTATAATATGTCATTGGTAGTGTTAGAATACTTGCTGTTCGATTTGTAATAAAGCCAATTGTTACTTGTAATATTCCATAAGTACTTATATAGAGGTTGTTTTTCCCCTCTTTTATATCTACCTTCACTTGTTGGAGATATGTGAAAGTTACCAACCATTTGTAACCTTGATTTCACTTACTAGAGATGTGTATTGTATGTGAATGTTAAACAAACTAATTTACCTCTCGCGTTCTAAGAACGAATGTATGCCACTAGTCTCAGGTGTTTTATTTATTTTTATTCTGCAGGTATTCCTTTTTCTTTTTGGCAGTCACTGTGCTGAGTCAACATCATTTATTTTATTTCAATTTACTGAAAACAAAGTGCTTTGTTCACAGAATTTGAAATAAACTGTAGAAGGCATAAAAACACAAGGATGGCACATTACAAAAAAAATACAAAATAGACACCTCAGCAGAATGAAAAATGTCAGTGCCCGGGAATGAGAAGCGAGTCATTTCTGTTCCGTAGAGAAATACTTCAGCGTTAGAAATACTTCCAGCTGGGAGTGAGGCAGATGGTTTTCTTACTGCTTCCAAGTTTCACTTACAGTATTGCTAATATGTGATACATTTAACTAGTGTTGTACATGAGAGGTCTCCGGTACATTGAGGAGAAAGTTGCATTGTCGGCTGCCTTGTAAAGAAGAGTATTGATGGAATATTCCCCAATGTTGCTCACCGTTTATTAATAGAGCACTGTGGGTCCGATTTTTGCAAAAATACAGTCAATTAAATGAACTAGGACTATCTGTATCATCTACTAGTTCAGGGGTGGCCAACTCCAGTCCTTAAGGGCCACCAACTGGTCTGTTTTTAAGGATATCCCTGTTTCAGAAGACCACTGGTCTTGAAAGGACAAGAACAGAAAAAGCCCACTGTTTTCTAGCACTCTTTCTAATGTGGAATGAATGAATTAAAATATAACCTTTATTGGATATAATAGTAAAATAAAGTGACGCATTAAACTAACACATAGAACAACACTAATAATAATAGGTTGTTGAAGTTTACGACATCAAAGATAGGATGTAATACTATATCTCCCTAATATATAGGGTGTGATATATATACATACATACATACATACACAGAGCTAAATATCTCTGGGTCTGTATACAAGCTGTGTATTAATGAAGAGAATTAATAATTCTCAACACCGTAGTATGCAGAGAATATCTATTAACACATATAAGGACACCTAATGATATAGTATTAACGCACCCATTGTGGGTTCCGAGTATATCCGATACCTAGTATAGAATCAGCTTGACCAGATATTAATATCAAGGGCTAATAGTAATAGCCACTGTCAGATTTAGCAGATTCCTATTCATATGGTAATATAAACTCAGAATTGTGGTGGGTGTGTGGGTGTATCCAATAGTATATAGTAAACCTCAAGCCTATATTAAAATTCTGATTGGCTTAAATAACTTATGGTTGTGCACATAGACTCCCAATTGATTGGAGTTTTAGAGTTTAATTTAGCAAACACTCCATGCTCTGCCTCATCCCATTCGGTATGGACATTTCCAATACACGCAGTTCGTGATATATGTCCTGACATCAGCCTTGGTAATAGTTTATAGCATTCTTACAACTATCCACCATCTACTCATATCTAGGGCTACATAGATAGGATATTCAACCTTACATTATAACCTTCTTGCTTGCATGTAATATGCTTACATTCATTTTCTGGTAGAAATACACCATCCATTTCTAATCTGAGAGTAAAATGATTACATAAGTATTGATGTGTGACAAACCCTCTGTCAGAATCCTCTAAGAAATTCATTTCCAGCTCTAAGTGCAAATACAAGATATTGGTACCACTGTCCCTATGTTAGGGAATAATGTTGTGGACTTTGTACACATTCGGTGAATTGAACCGTCACTTTGAATTGAATTGAATTGAACATCTTTTGACTAACACAACACCTACTGACTGTATTGCATTTAGCGCACTAAAAAAAAAGCGTATTTTTTTTTTTTTGGTAACTTTAACAGTTATATGCCAAAAAGTAAATCTTGTTATTGACAAAAAAATGGAGCTCTAGGGCTCAGTCTGATCTACTTTTATCACAATATTGAACGATTGTATCTGCAACAGAAGCACATAATGATTGAGCAACAATAACTATAGAACATGATCAAACTTTGGAAATGATCTCTTATTTATTTATTATTGACTATCTGTGCTGTGTTTTAAAAAAAAAAAAAATGTAATTGGTGCTGTTAATTTTTTGGCACCTTAAGGAACGAAGCAAGCGTTCTTCTTGCTTGTTCTGGAAAGCAGAATAGGCATGAATAGTTTGCACTTTTTAATTGTGTTCCCTTCACATTTAAAACACACATTTGTTTGCTACACTTACTGTAAGTGGGCTATGTAAAATTACCATAAAAAGTTTGTTTTATGAACACGTTACACAGAACCTTTGTTAATTTTGGAACCTTATTCGTTAGGGTGGGACTCTGATCGCAGTGGGACTTGGTGTTGCAGCTGCAGCATTTGCCGGTAAGGAGATTTCTCTCTTAGTTTTTTTTGTTGTTTTTTTTTTTTTTTTACATCTAGTACTGTAGACATCTGTAAGGCAAATAGTTTTGCTAATAAAGTTAACGATTGTTTGTGAGGGTAGAAGTACAATTAATGCTTGTTTACCACTCAAGTAATAACCTATGTCAAATATGCACACCATTACTGTTTTTATCCAATGCTTAAAGGTGCAGTCCCACTTTTCTACTAACCACTTTTGTTTAGTAGACTAGGATAGAAAAAAAGGAAATCCATAGATGTTTTGCTCACAAGCTACTGCTTTCTGTCACCAAACGTATTTAAAAAAAATTCTGGCCAAAACTTAAGTTATAAGTACCCAATATCAAATATAGAAAACATTTAACCCACAACTCAATTTGTGACATGACAGATGTATTATATGTACACACACAGTATGTGTTTTGTGTATATTTAATTTTCAAGACATAATAACTAGAAATATATTTTGTGGACTACAAATTCTACAATTCAGCACAGGTGTAGTATTTTTCTCTGGTTTAAATTTGCAGTACACATACAGTAAATGATGGAAAGGGTTCATCAACAAGATGCAGACCGTCCAGATGAGCTACAAATCAGATGGTGACGTCTTGATCAAGCCGGCAAACGTAGCTTTTCCCTAGTTTTAAATGGTTTTCAGACATAAAATCAATGCACAGACCTGATATTGAACAAGTATAAAAGTAAGCACGTCTCTGCAAGCAAATGTATTATTTTTGGACAGGTGGTAAAATGTATGTTGTCTGATTATTCTCAGGTCGCTTTGCTTTCCAGCTATGGAAACCTTTGGGACAAGTAATCACAGAAAATGCAAAAAAATTCCCAGCCTCTGTAAGTGTGAAGTGATGTATATGATAAATAGTGCAGAACTGTGTGAGCCTCCCTTATCATTTTTGTGTTCAGCTTCTGGTCATATCCGTGTGTAGTAGTGTTATATTGGTGTGATTTTTACTGCACGACTTAGTTTTTCTTTCTCTCTCTCCGCAGAGCCTGTCTTATTATTACAAAGGAGGATTTGATCAGAAAATGAGTAGGCGAGAAGCTAGCATTATTTTAGGTGTTAGGTGGGTGTGCTATATTTAAGTGTTACATTTTGTTTCTGCAATACGTGACCTAAATGTGTCCTGTTGTTTTACCAAATCCGTTATTACTATGATAATATGCAGATTAAAGAGCGAACCATCTCACGTAGTGACCAGATCAGTGGCAGGTTGGAATACATTTTATTGGACCCGTATGGAATAATACTTGCCTGTTAGCTCTGAAGATTATATTCTTTCCTTCCACATGAAAATACCATTGCAAAGCCACCAGCCAAGATCTGCCATTTATTGTTATCACATTTAATGTCTTGCGTCGCATTTCATAAGGGTTCTCATTAGTCTCATTATTTCAGCAAATTGATCAAAAAGGAGGAGAAGAGGCCGAGCACTACAACAAGTATCCAGCAAATAAATGATCAGGAGAGTGTGCGTCCCATTAAAAAATAGTTATTTAATGGTCATGTAGAAAAGAGGGCCAGAAAGCCCCACCAACGTTTCACGCTGCACAGAGCGCTTTGTCAAGGTATACATATCCAACTTTGTTAACATATTTATAGAGACAAGCTAACATAATTAACCAATACACATAGCACAAAGTAGAACCGCCCTACCTGATTGCTAACAAGCCCATGGTGTGTCTAAAAAGACTCCTTAATGCATCTGCGGGCATGGAGACCACAAGTCCCGCCCCCGACAACCAATCCAGAGCCAGGACAGATCCAATATCCACCGTGGTACGCGCTTGCGCAATAACCACACTGTAGATAGATCCGTCCTGGCAATAGAGGCCGCCCACAGCGGGAAAAGTGCGGCGCCACTCCCGCAGAAAGCAAGTTAAAAAATCGTACATCATAAGCCGGGCGCAGTGTGCTCACATGACGCTCATACGTCACGCCCCTAGCAACCAATCCAGAGCCAGGACGGGTCTGTCATCCACCGAGGTACGCGCTTGCGCAGTAACTAACTGTGGGCAGATCCGTCATGGCAATGGAAGCTGCCTATAGAGCGTGAGGATGATAACGTCAACACGTACATCACAGGGGCTGAAAAGTTTCCTCCCCTCAGACTCCCATAGCAGGCACAATGTAACACACACCAACGCCGGTACGTGCATGCGCAAAACCAAATCAGAGGTCCGTGAGACATGGCCAGCCCTGGGTGTCAGACAGGGAGAGAAATTAACAATATGAGTATCTCAAGAAATATGATAGAATGTGCTTATCATGTCTCCCAGGGTGAACACAAGCCACCTAAGGCCCCAAACCACACGTCATTGCGTGCAAACGGCATGGGTGATATAGTTGTCAATTACAGCTGGAGCTTCCAAAGTCACAACCCACAATGCCTTGCCGTTGTGGATGCAAAGCATTGTGGGGAGTGACTTTAGAAGCTCCAGCTGTAATTGACCGCTATATCACCCCCGCTAAGGTGCGGTTTGGGGCCTTACTAAGTACGGTCTCAGGAACCCACTATACTGCCTGAGATCCATCATTACAGATTTTTTTTGTAGATACCTCACGAACCCCCGTCGGGAATCACTGCATTGCATCAAATTCACACAATTGCATTCAATTGAAGCATGGAAAACACAATTGCTAAGAACTAATAAAGTAAGGTTCTTAAAGTATTTTAAAATGGTATGTAGTGTTCTGCAGTAGACGAGCACATTTTCTGGCCAAATTCAAATTTTCATAAACGCATGTTTTCATATTCACGAGCTGAAAAGAAGCTGCTACTAGCTTTTTTTTTGTTTTTAGATTTGGTTGGTTAAAAACAAACAAAAATTTGAAAATTCATAAATACTCTAACAAATTAAGAGTATACAGTACTGAAAAATTAGTAAAAAATTCATTTGAGAATATTAAAAAAAAATATATATATATATATATATATATATATATATATATATATATATTTAAAATTTTCCACACAGATTAGAATAAGGAAAGACGTTTAAAAACATAAAACCTAAAGTACACATTTTATGCTGGACATTGTATGTAGCAGTTTTGCAATGTAGTATTGTGTCTTGCCCACAAGATGGCAAGTCCTTGCTTTTTCTATATTTATATACCATAAAATGTAATTTACACTCCGTAGTTGATGCAGTTTATTGTAAAAACTTTATTTCTACAGTTCATCTGCTGGCAAACCCAAGATTCGGGCAGCGCATCGGAAAATCATGATTTTAAATCACCCAGATAAAGGTAAAATGGCATTGGGCAGCTATAAAATCATGAGGGAATGATTTTGCAATGGGATTTGTTTATCTTTCAGTAATGTCGACCCCCTATAACGGCCAATAACATATACCAATATGTATACGTGTGTTTACTATCAAAAACAAATGGACAACACATTTTAAATCAGCAGTTCATTCAGTGGTGATTGTAGTTCTTTCCTCAACAATAAACATGCTGCACTGTGTAATAGTGTAATAGTGCTGAAATCAGTACATTTTCTTTACACCCAACTACAAGTCCTTGGAAAAATATATACTTACACAGTTGCCAGGTCTGCAATTTGGGGTTCTCTATGTAACAAGTTAGGTTTCTAAATTGTTGTTCGAAGAGAACTAGGATATTGTTTTTTGGCAATGATGTAATCAATAGGTGGAGTAGTTTACGTGTTGGGGTTCTGTATATTTTTGAAGTAGGTGGTGTAGAATGTAACACATCTTTGCAGCTCGTCTCTGAACCAAAACCAGAATGTAGTGGGTTATTGGTTAGGATGGATAGTGCTGTGTTGCAGAAACTATCAAGGACTTGTAGGTGATATCCAACCATTTTTACTCATCTGTCTTTAGGTTACCTATGTTAGTATTGCTGATGAATAAATAACCATTAGGTTCTGTAAAATAGTTGTCATCCAAGGTTGCCTTTGCCTGCAATGTAATGCTGGAATATATCTTCTTAATCATTTATAGCTATGAACTCTAAAGCTGAGAACACGCTGCTCGATCAGCTCCGTTTTGGTAATACACCTAGAAATAAAAGCTCGATAAAGTTTTCCTTCTGTAAACTTGCCATAAAATATTAATGCCATTCAGAGTTTTGAAATTACAGGCTGCAGAACCAAGCACAAATCCTTTAACTAGCAAGGTTTTGAATGTAAATGATTTATTTTACAGAAAGACTATTATTATAACTTCTAAGTAGACCACATCTGCTTGAAAAAGCATGCCCATATGCTCATTCGAGCTTCTGCTTCTAAATAGCAGATGGTAGAACATTACGCTGTATTTCAAAAGTCAAACAGGAGAGAGTGTATTTTTGCATTCCTTGTGGATAGATTACAGCTCTCGGCATGTTTTACTGCAAGTTACTGACACTTCACTCACACCAACTACAATTACCACCTATGGTCCTTAAAGTTTCTGCAACCACGTGAAAGTGATTTTAAAGCAGGATCTTCAATGTTTGCTAAAAGTGGAATATTTTATATATTCTTACTCAAATTAACAAATGTCCATTAAATAGTCAATATACCGAGGGAACTTCCGGTGACGTCACCCGGCATGGACGGCTGTTAGAGGAGCTCCTGAAACCCGCGGGTTAAAAAGCGCAAAAACCCCTATTTAAACTCAAAATTTTCGGACGAAATTAGTCCCTCCGGATAGACAAACAGAAGGGGAATGTCAAAATCGAAAAAGGTGAACAACCAGCCTGTTTCTAAATTTTTTACACCGTCTCAACGAGGGAAGGACAGTACTATGAATCCCCAAGATGGCGGCGGACCGCATGGCGCTACCTCCCAATCCGGGAAAAAGACCCAGCCCAGCGAAAAAACCCCTACAAGCCCAGAACACACAATAACCAGGGCATATTTGGAGGAACTGATGGCTGGCATGGCTGCTACGCTTAAAACTTCCTTCCAAACGGAATTGCGAGCTGCAGTAAGCGATATTAGGAGAGAAATATCAGGGCTGACAGAAAAGACCACGACCCTGGAGAACAAGCTCTCCGAATCCCTACAAAGACAGGGAGAGGCAGAAGAAGAGATCAGTCGCCTAGGTGAAGAAATCTCCCTCCTCAAGGAGGGCATGGAGGAACAGGAAAATCGTGACCGGCGACAGAACATTCGTGTGAGGAATGTTCCAGAGTCGGTCACGCAGGAGCAGATCCGGCCTTACCTCCTGGAGCTCTTCAATACGGTCTGCGGGGAGCTGGAAGAAAAGGAGTTAGAAATGGACAGAGCCCATCGTGCGCTGGGACCCAAGTCTGATGATCCAAAACGAAGAAGGGACATCATAATAAAAATGCACAAATATACCTCCAAAGAAAAAATCATCTCAGCATGCCGAGACATGGGAGAAATAACATTTCAAAATGAGACCCTACAAGTCTACAATGACTTGTCAAAAGCAACAAGAGACCGCAGACGGGAGTTAAAGCCGCTGACTAACTTGCTCCGTGAGAAGGGAATACTGTACAGATGGGGCTTCCCGTTTAAGATCTCGGTGAACAGAAATGGAAAGTTCCTGTCCCTGAAGTACCCCGCGGACATAGCTCCTTTTGCAAAGGCCTTGGGCCTAACTCCTCCACAAGGATGGCTACAATCGTTATTGTCTACTGAAGTGCTTTAAATAATAATTAGACTTATGGGGGTGAGGCGAGGAAGACAGAGGTAGGTTGCGCATTAAAATGATCAGAGTTGGTATGGTTCAGTGAATTGTTATTTTCTTTTAACAACTCTACAATGCTTAATCATTATAAAAATACTGCATTCTAAAGTCAATAAGCGCTTCCTCAGCAAACTCTCCCAAGACAAACAAACTGGCTTTAACACAACACAACCAGATTACCAATATAAAATGAATGGCCTCAAAGGATTTGAATCTAAGTAATTTTTTTTAAAAACCTGTGATTTGCTTTCACGCCCACGGGTTTTAAAAAAATAGTCCTACAGCAGAATACACGGACGCGTCGCTCAAGACGTATGGCATGCTTGCGTGTAACGCTAAATGCTCCTTAATGATTTGCGCTGCAGAGGAGATTGCTGTCTAGTATGCAAATAGCGCATATCTAACTGCATGACTAGCAAAGATATGTAGAGGCAAAATGGTACAAACACAAACTTGTCCCACTAGATAGAATAAGTTTCCCATTTCCCTTGACGCAAAACATACTTTTGACAAAGTAGCTAAGGGCACACATATCCAAAGCTTTCCTTCCTCTAGCTTCTAAATTTAACACTTGCCATTGCCTTTCCAATTCTCCAAACATCGTGTGTATGGTTCAGCAATCATCTAGTGTGCCCCGTTCTTTTCTTCTTACTCTCCCCACGTAGGAACCTCTGCCTACAGCCACGGACACATTCCGCTGGTGATTAGGGTGCTCTGATACTACTCGTTTTCATGCAGTTAGGAGAGCAGTCATGGACAGAGCGATTTGTCCTGTGTTGTTCTATGAGCACACCACTGGTCACACAACGATCGTGTCCTTTATACCTTGACTAGCGAAGTGCACAGCTGCTCAGGCTGAAGAATTCTTACTGAGATGAAACTATCCTCCCCCCCACCCCCCCCGAGATCTGAGTCAACAATGCAGACGCAGAGGTTCTTCAAATGTGAACTGAACACGCAATAAAAAAAAACAAAAAACAAAAAAAAACATTTAAGTTGGCTATTAGAACCAGACTTCTCCCTGAGACCAAAGTATGGGCCGCTATTCTAACTGTTTTTTTATTATTAATCTCATAATAATAATAATCATAATTAATACTGCTGACTGGGCTCACAGCTTTGTGTGCGATTATATCTGGGCTTGAACATCTGTGTTAGCCATTTTTTTTTATCACCTATGCAAATTGGGGATATAAGTGATTGCCACAATTAACACAGAGTAGACGCTAGCGTCTCAATAGGTTTTTCTCAAAATTAAAATTTTTTTTTTAAAAAAAAAAAAGCCTTTTTTTAAACTAATGTGGCCTCGGAAGGTAAAAATCTCTTAAAAAAAAGTACACTTAAATTTTATAGTTAGTTAAATAAATATGCTCAAGATATCTTCTACTATATCCCAAGGTTTATTAAAACTTGGTTTAATGGCATCAGTCATTATAGACCTGTGAGTTTATTTTTTATTTTTTGTAACTAGAGAAAAAGGTTTCCTTATGCAATCATCAATGGCCCCTCCAAGGTTGTACAGAGGTAGCAGACTTATTGCACCGGTTCTACCTTGAATAACTCCCAAGAACCGTGTGAGCATTAGGAGATACAGCACTTCTTCAAAACAGGTTGAATACACCAATAGAAATCTTCCGAGGTTCATCACATACCCGTGGTATTCCGATACTATTAGTAATGTGGACTTGGATGTATTTCTTCTTGACCATTGTTTTAAATGATGGCACCGCTTAAATAATCGCGTTGGCATTCACACAAACCTGATTAACATGTAGCACTAAATGTATGGTTACATCTCGTACTATGTGATGTTCACGTCCGGTTTTCATTTCCTTACAGGCCTTTGTGTTCAATCAGTGCTCTTCAATGGATATCACCTACTCCTTCATGAACTTAGAATGTGTCCCCTGCATCGTACGAACATTAACCAAGCATGGATAAATACACAACCGTCTCATCTTTAAGCACAGCCAATCTTCCTGTTGGGCTGTGCACATAACCATACGTTGCAATTTTGTCAACTTACGATCGCAAGGACGTGTTTCTATGTGGTTAATGATCACCTCTACTACTGGACCTCTGAGTGCTTGTAAGCCCACGTGCACACATCTTCAAATTAAAACTATACTTTTCTACTCTTGTGTCAAGTAATAGGTATACGATATCCTCCCTGCTATATTCTCTCTCTAAAGGTTTTTAAAGTCCTTACCAAATGAACCTTGTAATTGTCACTATGTTCTCCCTATTATAAATAGGACAGTTTCTCATACAAAGTTGGACAGAATAATTATTCTTAGATTCACCAAAGCTATGTTGCTCAATATATTCCTAACAACAATCAGGTCTGAACAGACAAAACGCTCAGCAATCTTAAATAATAATAGCAGAAAAAGTAATATCTTAGCGTAGGAGGTCTCCCTAACTGGAACACACCCTCTACCCAGAGACTTGAAGTGTAATCCTTTCCGGTTCAACCAACTATTCTACATAGTTAGATTATAAGTTGTTAATTTAACGCAGTCTGATCTTATATATGTGATTTCCGTATTTTGATCCCAAGGCACAATATACTAATAATAATTTACAATTTAAACGCTATCATGTTTCCATAAGGGGAAAATGATATTCCTTCCTGACTCCAATAACAGCAATTACGATTGTCCCGGGATAAAACCTTGCCCTTCACCATGTTTACTTTTTGAGTATATCTCTTACACCTTCCCTTACGAAACAAAAAAAATTCCAACTTTTTCCCCTTTTTCTTTTCAGATAGCTCTATTGTATCTCTCCATCAACAGTCTCCATGGTAAAATTTTTTCCACAGTTTAACTGCTAATGTAACAGACCCCTTTTCCATTGTTGCTAGTGTAATCTCCTCCCTCCAACCTTAAGGGTGCACCCTGTTGTTCGTTGTGTACTTCCATTGCGATGAGTAGTTCTTTGGAAAGCTGCTGTATGTGCCCCGAATATATCGAATATAGTTTTCACAACCCTCTTAGGACGCCTCTTGTCTAATGGTAAACACATCTAAGTTATATCATAAGTCATATTTTTCCACCCCGTTTTGATTTGTGGCTTTCCCTACACTTTTTCTTACACTCATGTTTTTTTTTTTTGAGTTTGGGCCAACACACCTGTAATGTCCTATTCAGGTGGTGGCTTACTCATGATTTATAACAGTTGCATAATTATGCTTCCTCCATAACCTGTTTTAATGCAAGATACATTCTTAATTTGCCTTTGAAGCTACTGCATTACATTGAGCACTATTGCCTAGCCGGCTCTGTCTAACAAGCACTCTAAACTCCTCTCATTCAGGATTGACCTATTTTGCTATATTAGCAGTCCCATTTCATCTTGGTTTCCCATGATAACCAGGTCAAACAAATGACTCCCCGGTACACCACAAGTAATTGCCTTTTGCCACTGTCAACACTCTTACCTGCGGCCCATCTCGTATTCATCTGCAAATTCTCTTTTCCCCCTGCACTCACAATTACATGGGCGCCGCCGATACAAATATCCGTGTTGCCATGGCAATGTACCCTCAACGTTTGCGAGCCACATTATGCGGTCACCGCATGACATCACCGCAGTGTCATTTCAAGTCCGTGGCCATTTTAAATGGAGCTGCTGGGGGAAAGATGAATTTGAAGCAGGGAGAAGATAGAGAAGGCTGACCACGCTGTTGGACCCCGTAACCGGACCCCACCGCAGGCAACTGTGTGGGGGTGGGGGGCGAGGGAGTGTTTTTTTTTGGGGGGGGGGGGGGGTGGGGGGGGGGGGGGGGAAGAGTGGTAGTGTGTTTGGTGGGTTTTGACCATTTTGGCGGGCCTGTGATAACCATACATGATATCTGTATTAAACCTCATCTGCCATTTACCGCCCAACTTTCCAGTCTATCCAGTCCTCTGGAGGAGAAATGACATTCGCTGGATTCTACTACCTACACAATTTAGTGTCATCAGAAAGAGGAACTTACTCTCTGTCAACCTCTAGTATGTAAAAAAGTTAAAAAGCCGGTAGGGGTCCAGTAAAGATCCTGGCGGACTTCCTTACATCTTAAGCCCAACCTGAAAAGGGTCCAATAAGTATACGGCAAATATACAGGTGCAAATATTCAATTTATGTGTACACAACTTCTTGAGTGGTACTGTATCCAAGCCTTTTCAAAATCCAAGAGACCACATAACTGCATTACCTGTCTCCAAATTCCTACATACCTCTATATATAGGCACCATGTCTGCTTCACGCCAATCTGTGCTGAACGTGAGAACGTAGAAATGGAGTCCTGAACATTAAATAATAATGATTTGGCATACTAAACTTAAGCTCTCTTACGATGGTATGCCACTGGTTGGACGTATACTGATGTCCTACCGCTCACCTAACAATCTTAGTTATTACGAACATTATCAGGTGCATAAGGGATATAAATGACCTATATATACATTACAAATTGGATGAAAGATATTAGAAAGATCCTAATCCAAAGAATCCCTTTTGCATTGCACTCATGGGGGTGGGTAATAAGGGGATAACGTTATTCATGGTACAAATATTCCCTTAAAACATTCTATTGAATAGTGACCATAAAAGTAAAATAACACATTTTTATCAATATCAAAGTGAGGGACACGGGTGTGAGGATATATATTAGAAATAAGTGATTCAAATCTTGTTGGTAGTGTTGACTGGGAGTACTCAGTATGTGATAAAGGCAGTTTGCCCACAAGGGGGTAATACCCATGATTATAAATATCCCCACTGAAAGTACAATTAAATTTTTGTCCTCGAGGCACGGGAGGATAAAGTTACTTGCTCAGTGGCACAAGAAGAGCTCATGGCTCAATGTGTTCACTCACTACACAGGCACAGTGTTTATTACTACTCTCCTCCTCAGTCACATTAATGGTCCAGATTCTCCCCATTTGACCGAGATGGACAGATCTCCCAGAAGAGTAGAAGAAAAGTTTGCGCTGTGAGGGGGACTCACTGATAGCAATACAAACAAAGAGGACCCGGTTACATCGTTTGTCGGAAAAAGACCCATAAGGTGGAGATCAGCCCTCTATATGTGGTTTAACGAGATTTTTATTGTGTGTTGTTACGATTTCCCTTTCATATTTGTATTAAAGATATGCACAGCTATGAATGGTCCTTTTGGGGTGTGCTTCTTCTAGTTAATTTGATACTGCAAGCAGTGTGGGAAGTCTACTTTAAGCCACTACTCGTTGGCCAAAAAATACCAGAACGGTATATTGACTATTTTTTTTTTTTTCAAGATTTTATTAGGACAAATACTATTTTACAATGTACATGTCATATATGTAATACGCCTAATCAAGTTTTCTCATTTTTTGGTTAAAGAAACCAGAAAGAGAGAGGAAAGCCATCGCCCCCTGACCCTCCTGGGGTGTGTGAGGGGGTGGGCGCGAGTATGGAAACAGAGAGTAGAGTATAGAAAGGGAGAGAGGGGAAGGGTAAGGGGGGAGGGGGGGGGGGGGGAGGGAACCGTGCTTATCGCGTCCTCAGAATATTTTTATTGAGTTTCTAGACTGTGCTTTTTACTTTCATTTTAGTTAAGTGGGGGGGTGGGGGTGCATAGGGTTAGCCACGGATCCATGTTTTATAAAGGAGTCCGTGGATTTTTCAGAAGGCCGATAATTTCTCCATATTCATTAACCTCTGTATCCTATTTTTATCGTTTGTTTTGAGGGGGAGACACTTTCTTCCGGCGGCGCCCACTGCATCTCAGCCGCTGTTAGATGAAGGAGATTAAGTTACTTGTTGGTCGGTCACATTTCTAGGGGGCTGGCCAACAGTAGGTAGGTCAGCGGGTCAACAGGGATCTTGAGGCCGGTGACCTATTCTATGAATTTTGAGGGTTCCCAGTATTTTTGAATTTCCGGACATGTCCACCAAAGTGTGCCATGTCCCCCTTTTGACCGCAGCCTCTCAGCATAGATGGACGCCTGTGGTAGATTTTTATTCTAACTGGGTAAGATACCAGGGAACAGTATTTATATATATTTTCTTTGATTGTGTGGTACATAATGGAGAGTTCGAGGCGTTCTCCCAAATTCTTTCCCAGTCCTTCGGTCTAACTTTCCTAATTCTGCTGCCCAATGCAGCATATAGTCATGTATTGGGGCTTCTATAGCCATTTCCAATTCTGCGTTAATTGTTAGTGTTATAAGACCTTTCTGGTGGTGTTTCTCGACAGAGCCGCTAAAAACTGTGAGAGGGGGAAATTTCAACGTTGGGGATAAGGTTCGAATAAGTGCCGAATTTGTATATACTGAAACAAGTCTAACTTGCTATTTCATATGTGGTTGTAGATTTTGATAGCTCAGGAATCTCCAATACTCAAGAGGTCAGCGATCGCTCTAATTTTTTTGCTTTGAATGGTCGAATTGTCTGGCTCACAACAGGAGGGAATTTCGGATTTTGTGAATTGGTATGAGTGGGATTGGGCGGGCGAGTGAGGCTTAAATTTATTTTGCATCCGTCCAGGTCTCCCATGTGTGTCTCATTGGGCCTAATTTAAATTTACTATTCTGCATGTCTTCCCGTTCAGGGACCAAAGGTAAGCGGAGTGAAGGCGTCCCGGCGTAGTATGTTTCTACGATCTAGCCAACATATTGGTTTGGGTTGGCATTCCAGACTACGACCTGTTTTCAATTGTGCAGCTAGGTAGTATTTTGTGAGTTCTGGGACCCCAAGTCCTCCTCTTCCCTTGATGCCATGAGAACTGTTCTAGCGGTTCTAGGTTCTTACCTTGCGCAAATGAAAGTGGAAGATTAGTTTTTTGTATATTCTTTAATTCTGAGCCAGGGATGGGACCGCGGGAGCGTCTGGAAATAATATAATAATCTGGGGGAGTATGTTCATTTTAACCGAGATCATCCTCCCGATCCATGATATGGATATCCTCCCCATTCGCTAAGTCTTTGTTTAATTTTCGGAACAGGGTCGGTGGTAATTATGTTGTATAGGGATTGGTAGTTCCTCGTTATCTTACACCAGGTATTGATACTCGAGGAGCTCCAATGGTAATAAAGTTTAATTGAGGAGTTTCACCTCTGGCTCTGGCAGACTTAAATTCGTGCTTCGATTATCGTTATGTGATTTTACCCTGATATGTCTCCAAAATCTCGGAGTTCTTCTTTGGAGGTAGTAGGGATGTTTGAGGTTGCGTGTAGGTTTAAATGACATCATCTGCGCGAATAGTGATATTTTGTGCTGTTGCCTGGTGTCCAATTTCTATTCCTTTGATGTCTCTATGGTCTTATTGCCGCTGCTAGGGGGTTCTATGGTTAATGCAAGAGAAGAGGAGATAGGGGCATCCCTGTCGAGTTCCATTAGTTATCTCGAAATCTTGGGTTACTGCCCCTGGTAGTTTACTGTTGCAGATGGATTGATATATCTCTACGGACTCCTCTAGAGTGCGTTTGAAGCCGAAATTTGCGCACAAACATGGCTCATGAATAGCCAGTCTATTTATCGAACGCCTTCTCTGCGTCCAAGCTAAGGAGTAGTGCTTTGGTCCCTGTGAGATGGACATGTTCAATAATGTCAATTATTTCGGGTATTGTCCAAGGCTGTCTGCCTGTGCTACGAATCCCATTGGTCTTTTATATAATCGTGGGAAAATGGGATTCAATATATTGCGAGTATTTTGCTATATAATTTGAATCACAATTAAGCAGGGAGAATTGGACGGTAACTTCCACATTGCATCGGGTCCCTGCCTCTTTGTGTATTATGGCCATGGTGGCCAGGGACATTGACGGTGGGGATTTGATTTTCCATAAAATCGTTGAATGTGTCTTAGGAGAGCGTGGATAATATGGCAAGAATCTTTATAGTAGACATTGTGAAGCCATCGGGCAGGAGAATTAGTGATTTTAATGATTTGGAGCCTCTTCCAGTTCCTCTTTTTGAGATTCAGCATTGAGGACTGTGGTTTTCCTCCTCGTTAATGTGGGGAGCTGACCATTTATCAGTATTGTGCTATTAATCGGATGCTACTGATTCGGGGCGGCCTTTTTTGGATCTTAGTTATAAAGTTCGGTTTGTAAAATTTTGTGAATTCGGGCTGACTATTTTAATCACATGTTGTTCTCACCAGACCTACCTTGATGCCTGATTTGGGGACTGTTTATGAACCCTCGTTAATTAGTCGCTAGAAGTCTGTCTGCTTTGTCCCTTATCATAATATTGTTGGTGTGTCCATTGAGGGCTTTCAACACCTCCAGCTGGATTTGTCTAAGTTTTGCTCTACTGTTGTCAATTTTTTATATATTTTTTTTTGAGGGGTTAGCTTTATGAGGTTGTTCTATTGTTTGATCAATCTGGAGCCTCCTTATTAGTTTTTTGGCGGGCTTTTTTCCTGTGGGATCGATGCGATGAGTGATTTTCCCTCTAATGGTTGCCTTATGGGCTTCCCACAGGTTGCTGGTGAGGAGACGGATCCGAGTTAAAAAAAAAGTAGTCTCGGAATAGCCAGCTCTGATCTTCTTCTTCTATCTCAGGATGGTTGAGTAGTTGAGTCATTAACCTCCATGAGTTAATTTGGTTGTCTTTTCAAAGGGTGTTGTCAAGGTTATGTAATCGGGGCATGATCAGACCATGTGATCGGTCCTATGTCGGAGTCAGTTGTTGCCGCCACCACATTTTTTTTGGGCCAGAAAGTGGTCTATTCGAGAGTAGGTTGGTGAGTGTGCTGAGTAAAAAGTATAGTCTCTCTGGGCCCTGATGTTGGGTTCTCCAGATGTACCACCAGTGAGAACTCACTCAAGATTCCCCTAAACCTTTTCCCTGTGATCTGGAGGGGGTTGTAGACGGGGGGGACCCATTGGGTCGATCTGTCTCGGTAGGGGTTGAGGACCATGTTTGTTCCCTCCCACTACATCGATGAAAGATATCCCGGTCTATGCCCTCGGAGTACTTTCTTTAGGAATTCGGTTTGGTTTCGTTTGGGCATATACATTGATAGAGCGATCGCTGAGCCGCTAAGGAGCATATACCACAGAAATCTACCCTCTGGGTCGCAGTTGTTTTGATATGATTGAATGGGGTGCCTGTCTGATCAGGACAGTCTACACCCCTTTTTTTACTAGTATGATGCGAAAAAACACATGGGAACACTTTTTTGAATAAATTTGGGGGGTCTTGTGTATGTGAAGTGGGGTCTCCTGCTTAGAAATATGATGTCCCCCCCTGATCTTTTCTATCTTGGGTGCTATGCCTCCTTTTTCGGTTATTCTGGAGGCCTTTTACGTTGAGTGAGGTGAATTTTAATGTGGTTTGGCTGCATTGGGTTCTTTTTAGTAGTACCGTATAAGGCCCTTCATCTTTCCCATTTGAGAGGCCCTGATTCAGTGAGTCTGAGTCTCGCTTATATTTCTGTAGGTGTGGGAGTTGCAAATTTTTTTTGGTGGAATGGGCAATTTAAGACTGAGATGGGGGGGCGTGGGGGAGGGTCAGGGGGGTAGGGCAGAGATCAGCTGGGACAGAGTCAGCTGTAGAATAGGTTATAACGAGGCCTTGAGAAGGCCTCAACAAACTTTTGCCAGCCTTTAAAAACAGCCGGATTTGGCTATAAGAGGCCCTTCTGGGGTGTTTCGGGTCAGTCCACCTTGGACGTCTGAGGGTCCAAACCCTCTATGGAAATTACTTAACCCCTTTTTAGTAGGTCCTCAGTCCACAGTGAGGGGAGATAGGGGAGGGGAGAGAAGAGAAGGTTGTGAGTCAGGCAGTTTAAGTCAGGATGTGAGGCAGTTTAAGGAGTGGGGTAGTGATGTGAGGGTGGGGAGAGGGGGTGGGGTTTGACAGAGCTTTCTTCAACATGTGTGAATTCACATTTTGTGTGCTGTTGCGTCTGTCGTGCCACTCTATACAATAAGTTATACTATACACTGTTTGGAGATTAGCTAGGCCATTTAGTTTCCTATGAGCCTTTGCTTCCTCTAGTGCTGTTCCAGGAGGACATAGGTACATATCATTATTACATACATTTTTCAACTTTGGTTAATCTGGGGGGGGGGAGTGAGGGGGGGAGGTGGGGAGTGGGTGGGGTGGGGGGGGAGGTGATGAGACATTTCCAGACTAAAGACAATGTACGTTACCTCACTAGTACCACTTGCCCCAATAAGTATATATATCGCTGTCTGGAGTCAGTAGAGGCACACTTTTAATTTTCTTATCTATCTTGTTCTCTGAGTGCTATCCACGTGAAAAGTTAGGGTGCATCTCATCCGTTGTATGTACCTTGCTTTGTTTAATACTGTTGGGGGGAGGAAGGGGGAGGAGGTGGAGGGGGAAAGAGGGGCGGAGGGGTGGGGAGGCATAGGTGCATCTCACCCTTTGTATATACTCCTTAGTCTTTGTTTAAAACTGGGGGGGGGAGGAGGGGGGGAGGAGGAGGGGAGGGAGGGCTTAGGTGCACCTCACCTATTGTCTATACTTCTCATCTTTTATATAATACTGGGGTGGGGGTGGGGGTGGGGGGGGGGTGGTTGGGGGGCGGGGGGGGGGAGTGGGAGGGGGGTGGTTGATGAAACCTTAATGACAAAGCAGGTCATTTCACATTCTATAATGCGTTCTGTTTACCCCTCTTTGCAATAGGTATACCTATATTGTGTCTGGGACTCAGCCCCTATTTATTAGTTTCCTTATATATCCTTGTTCTCCTGGGTGCTGGGGGGGGGGGGGGGAGGGGAGAGGTGGGGTGGAGTGAATGGGGGGGGGAATGTGGAATGGGGGGGGGGTGGTGAATGGGGGGGGGGGATGGAGGGGGGGGGGAGGGGAGGGTAGACGGCCCACTTCCAACAGACAGGTGTTTCCCAGTTATGTATATTGCCTCGTGACCCTTGAAGTCGTTCCAGAGGGGGAAAGTATGATAGGGGACATGGGGTATTTTATTTATTGTTACACTTTTGCTATTATGCATGGGGGGGGGGGAGGAGGATGGCGGGGGGGGGAGAATGGGGCGTGGAGGGGGAGGATGGGGCGGGGAGGGGGTGATGTGCTTAGGTTATGGTTGAAATGGGGAGGGGGGGGGCGGGGGGTGCCTTCCATAACATAACATTTATCACATTACTCACGGCCTCAGGGGCGCCAAACCTCAGTTTATGTTTTTTGCGTCCCTTTAGTCAACTCGAGTGACCGGATCCCTGGGCCATAGTTGTCTTCGTCGCCTGAGCGTGTGCTCCCGTCGGCTCGGGCCCACCGCCGATGGGCCATACCCCCCCCCCTCACATACGCCAATAAAAGAGGGAAAAAAAGAAAAACCATCCCGCAAACTCGGGGTAGCTGGCCTGAGAGAGGGGGGGGGGGGACACACACCACCGCGGGACCACCAGAAAGACCGGAGAGGTCGGGGTCCAGCAGTGCCCTTCCAGAGATTGGGATTGGGGGAGACCGCGCTCCTGCTCCATCTGATCGGGCGGGTGTGCAACCAGGATTTTAAAGCAGCCGCGGGATCAGCTTGGTCCTCTCGCGGGGTAGGTGGGTGACACGTGGTTCAGCGTGGGGAGCGGTTGTCCAGAGTCGTCTCGGTCGGGAGTCGGCGGCTCCTCTCAAGGTACTGCTCCGGTCCGATGGGGTGTCTTCCAATTGTGGTGTGGGTCTCCCTTTTCCTCGGGATCCACATAGGGAGGGGGGGGGGGGTTGTGTTTGAGTGTGGTGGCGGCTGTTACTGTTGTCCCTGGAGTGCTGGGCCGGCATCCTCTCAGATATCCGAGGCGGGTCTCCTGCAGCTTCATTAGGTGACGGGTTGTCTGTCCCCCCCCCAGTTTTAAACAAAAGCTAAGGAGTATATACAAAGGGTGAGATGCACCTATGCCTCCCCACCCCTCCGCCCCTCTTCCCCCTCCACCTCCTCCCCCTCCTCCCCCCACCAGTATTAAACAAAAGCTAAGGAGTACATACAACGGATGAGATGCACCTAAATCTTTCCGTGGGATAGCACTCAGAGGAAGCAAAGATAGATAAGAGAAATTAAAAGTGCCTCTACTGATCTCCAGACAGCATATAATATACTTATTGGGCAAAGTGGTACTAGTGAGGTAACGTACAGTGTCTTTATTGCTGGAAATGCAACACATGCTAGTGTGGGGGGAGTGACTTAATCAGTCTCCAGCGTTAATGACCGCTAGATCACCCCCGCTAAGGTGCTGTTTGGGGCCTCTACTAATCGGTCTCAGGACCCACTATACTGCCTGAGAATCCATCATTGACGAGTTTGTTTTGTAGAGTACCTCACGAACCCCGCGCGGACAGGCCATTGCATCAAATTACATCAATTGATTCAATTGAACATGGACATGGAAAACACAAGTGCTAAGACACTAAAGTAGTAGGGTTCTTAAGTATTTTAAATGGTATGTATGTCTGCACGTCGACGACACTGTTTCTGGCCCAATTCCAAATTTTCATAAAAGCATGGTTTCATATTCACGAGCTGTGAAAAGAAGCTGCTACTAGTTTTGTTTTGTTGGTAGATTTGTTGGTCTAAAACATCAAACAAACATTTGAAAATTCCTAAATACTCTAACAAATTAAGAGTATATTACAGTACTGTAAAAAGTATAAGTAAAAACATTCATTTGAGAATAAACAAAAATATATAATATATATTATATATGTATATATATTATATATATATTAAAATTTTCCACCATATTAATAAGGAAGACGTTTTTTATTTAAACCATAAAACTAAAGTACACATTTTTATGCTGGACTTGTATTGTATCCATTTGCAAGTAGATTGTGTCCTTCCCTACAGATGGCAAGTACTTGCTTTTTCTAATGTATTATACCATCAAATATTATCCACTCCGTAGTTGATGCATAGTTTTAGGTGTAACAACTTATTTCTAGTTCATCTGGCTGGCAACCCAAGGATCTGGCAGCGATACGGAAAATCAAATGATTTAATATCACCCAGATTAAAGTAAATGGATTGGCAGCTATAAAATCGGAGGGAATGATTTTGTTCAATGGGATTGTGTATCTTTCGTAATGTGTCGACCCCGTATAAACGGCCAATAACATTATACCAATATGTATACGTGTATTTACGATCAAAAACAAATGGACACAGCATTTGTAAATCATCAGTTCATCAGTGGGTGATGTTATTCTTTCCTAACAATAACAGCGCTGCCTGTGTATAGTTGTATAGTTCTGAAATCAGTCAACATTTCTTTACCCAACTACAAGTCCTTGGAAAAATATTACTTACACAGTTGCCAGGTCGCTTTGGGGGTTCTCTATGTAACAAGTTAGTTTTCTAAAGTTGTTCGAAGAGAACTAGGATATTGTTTTTTTGGTCAATGAGTAATCAATAGGGATCGAGTAGTCGGGGTATGTTTACGTGTTTGGGTTTGTAATTTGAATGAAGTAGGTGGTGTAGAATTAACACTTTGCCAGCTCGTCTTGGAACCAAAACCAGAAGGTAAGTGGGTTATTGGTTAGGATGGATAGTGCTGTGTGCAGAATAATCAATGACTTGTTAGGTGCATATCCACCATTTTTATCACTGTCGTTTAGGTTACCTATGGTATTTGCTGAGTAATCAATAACCCATTAGTCTGTTAAAAAGTGTCATTCCAGCTTTTGCTTTGCCTGCATGTAATGCTGGAATGATATCTTTTAATCATTATAGCTATGAACTCTAAAGCTGAGAACACGCCGCTCGATCACTCGCTTTTTGGTAATATACCATATAGATAAAAGTCGATAAAGTTTTCCTTCTGAAACTGCCATAAAATAATATTAAATGCTATTCAGATGAGTTTTGGAAATTAGGCTGCAGAACCAAGCACAAATCCTTTAACTCGCAGGTTTGGAATGTAAATGAGTTTATTAATTACAGAAAGACTATTATTATAACTCTAAGTAGAACCACAAATCTGCTTGAAAAGACATGCCCAATGTATTCAGCTTCTGCTTAAATAGCAAGATGGTAGAACATTACGCTGTATTCAAAGTCAAACAGGAGAGATGTATTTTTGCATTCCTGTGTGGATAGATTACGCCTCGGCATGTTTGTCCTGAAGTTACTGACACTTTCATCACACCACCTACAATCCACCTATGGTCCTTAAGTTTTCTGCAACCCACGGTGAAGTTTTTAAAGCAGGGATCTTCATGTTTGATAAAGTGGAATATTTTATATATTCTTACTCAAATACACATGTCCAGAAACTGTCAATATACCAGAGGGAACTTCCGGTGACGTCACCGCAGGACGGACCTGTTAGAGGAGCTCCTGAAACCCAGCGGGTTAAAAAAGGCAAAAACCATATTTAACTCAAAATTTGGACGAATTAGTCCTCCGGATAGACAAACAGAATGGGGAAGTCAAAAATCGAAAAAAGGTAGAACAACCAGCACCTGTTTCTAATTTTTTTTACAGCACCGTCTTCAACGAGGGAGACAGTACTATGAATCCCAAGATGGCGGCGGACCGCATGTCGCTACCCAGCCAATCCCGGGAAAAGACCCGAGCCAGCCCGCGAAAAAACCCCCTACAGCCCAGACCACACATAACCAGGGCATATTTGGAGGAACTGATGCTGGCAATGGCTCTAACGCTTAAAATTTCCTCTCAAACGAATTGCGAGCTGCAGTAAGCGATATTAGGAGAGAATATCAGGGCTGACAGAAAAGACCACGACCCTGGAACAAGCTCTCCGAATCCCTACAAAGACAGGGCAGAGGCAGAAGAAGAGATCAGTCGCCTGGTGAAGAAATCTCCCTCCTCAAGGAGGGCATGGAGGAACAGGAAACATCGTGACCGGCGCAGAACATTCGTGTGAGGAATGTTTCCAAGTCGGTCACGCAGGAGACAGATCCGCCTTACCTCCTGAGCATCTTCAATACTGGTCTGCGGGGAGCTGGAAGAAAAGGAGTAGAAATGGACAGAGCCCATCGTGCGCTGGAGCCCAAGTCTTGATGATCCAAAACGAGAAGGGACTCATAATAAAAATGCCACAAATACCTCCAAAGAAAAAATCATCTCAGCATGCCGAGACATGGGAGAATAACATTTCAAATGAGACCCTACAATCACCATGACTTGTCAAAAGCAACAAGAGACCCAGACGGAGTTAAAGCCGCTGACTAACTTGCTCCGTGAGAAGGGAATACTGTACAGATGGGCTTCCCGTTTAAGATCTCGGTGAAACGAAATGGAAAGTTCCTGTCCCTGAAGTACCCGCGGACATGCTCCTTTTGCAAGGCCTTGGCCTAACTCCTCCACAGGATGGCTACCAGACAACCGTCACCTAATGAACTGGCAGGAGACCCGCCTCGGATATCGAGAGGATCCGGCCCAGCACTCTCCAGGGAACAACAGATAACAGCCGCCACCGCACTCAAACACAACCCCCCCCCCCCTCCTATGTGATCCCGAGGAAAAGGGAGACCCACACCACAATTGGAAGACACCCCATCGGACCGGAGCAGTACCTTGAGAGGAGCCGCCGACTTCCCGACCGAGACACTCTGGACACCGCTCCCCACGCTGAACCACGTGTCACCTACTCCCGCGAGAGGACCAAGCTGATCCCGCGGCTGCTTTAAAATCCTGGTGCACACCCGCCCGATCAGATGGAGCAGGAGCGCGTCTCCCCCCCAATCGATGATCGTCTGGGGGCACTGCTGGACCCCGACCTCCCGTCTTTCTGGTGTCCCGCGGTGGTGTGTGCCCCCCCCCCCCTCTCTCAGGCCAGCTACCCCCGAGTTTGCGGGATGGTTTTTCTTTTTTTTTTTTTTCCCTCTTTTATTGGCGTATGGAGGGGGGGGGGTATGGCCCATCGGCGGGTGGGCCCGAGCCGACGGGAGCACAACCGCTCAGGCGACGAAGGACACTATGGCCCAGGATCCGGTCCACTCGATTGACTAAAGGACGCAAAAAACCTAAACTGAGGTTTGGCGCCCGAGGCCGTGAGTAATGTGGATAAAATGTTATGTTATGGAAGGCACCCCCCTGTCCCCCCCCCTCCCCATTTCAACCATAACCTAAGCACATCACCCCCCCCCGCCCCATCCTCCCCCCCCCCCCATCCCCCCCCCATCCTCCCCCCGCCCCGCATAATAGCAAAAGTGTAACAATAAATAAAACTACCCCATGTCCCCTATCATACTTTCCCCCTCTTGGAACGACTTCACAGGATCACAGAGGCAATATACATAACTGGGAAACACCTGTCCTGTTGGAAGTGGGCCGCTACCCTCCCCCCCCCCCCCCATTCCCCCCCCCCCATCCACCCCCCCCATTCCCATCCCCCCCCTTCCTCCACCCCACCTCTCCCTCCCCCCCCCCCCCCCAGCACCCGGGAAACAAGGATATATAAGGAAACTAAATAAATAGGGGCTGATTCCCACCAATATATGGTATACCTTTGCAAAGAGGGGTAAACAGAAGCGATTATAGAAATGTGAAATGACTGTTTGTCATTAAGGTTTCATCAAACCCCCCCCCCCACTCCCCTCCCCCCGCCCCCCAACCACCCCCCCCCCACCCCCACCCCCACCCAAGTATTATATAAAAGATGAGAGTATAGACAATAGGGTGAGGTGCACCTAAGCCCTCCCCCCCTCCTCCTCCCCCCTCCTCCCCCCCCCAGTTTTAAACAAAGCTAAGGAGTATATACAAAGGGTGAGATGCAACCTATGCCTCCCCACCCCTCCGCCCCTCTTCCCCCTCCACCTCCTCCCCCTCCTCCCCCCCAACAGTA